>DWPP01000820.1:0-10064 GCA_018251735.1 Eantis mithridates tamenund
TTGGTGGTTGGAGTTCCTCTGTTTTAATAGGAAATTATTTTTTCTGATAGAAATAATGATTCTTGAGTTCAAAAGTTCGAGATGCACTTCAGTTTCGAAGATCAGACTGCATATGATACTAATTGTTACGTCATATCTAATTTTGATAGAAAATGAAACATATATTCTATAGGAGTATTTTAAACTGTAAGACAAAATATGATGAGATTCATATTTTTCATAATGTTTTACAAATAGGCACAGGTCTCTTTAATACTTCTGATACATTTTTAAATACAAAATAACACATGTAATTCAATAGTTAAAACTAAAGTTATATAATTCTTAAAGATTATATCTACCGCTATCCATCGATAAACACATTAGCATCGACTATGATTGAAAGTCGTCTAACATTATACTCAATTGAGCGCAACAGTACTGCAGCATACTTAAATATATAAGGCCAGAAATTTCATCAGCAAGAGCAACCCTCAAATATCTCAATCTGCGAACGCTCCATTCAACGTATTTACGGTTTTCATTGTGACGAGCAGAGCGCTATGTCTAAGATGAAAAAAACTCGTTAAACAGAGCATCCAGAACCGGATACTTGAGTGAGGTTATTAGCGGAGACAATAACAGTTGCAAGCCTCGGTATGAAAATAAAGTTTTCCACTCTTCAGTCGTCAGGGCGGCCTATTTCATTTTCACGAAATCGCAAACTGTCGACGTCCGCGACGTTCCCTCTTTATTGCGAGACGTTTCATCAAGATTATTTTCTTTTCAAGATGTGGTCGACACTCGACACCGTCGCTTCAGTGGGCGATATCGATTCCAGGACAAGCGAACGCCACACTACGACGAACTTTGATATTTATTGTACTTAGTATACCTACATTTTTTAAATACTTTTACACTCGTAACATCCAGCAAAGTAAGCAATTAAAACTACGATTTATTTCAGACCACTTAAGATAAACATTGTTGAGAAGACTGTAACAAGCATTTTTCATTAAACCATCACCGTTACCGATAAATTATTCCAGTCCCACTATATCCCAAAGAAATATTAAGCCACAATCTACCACACTGGTAAAATAAGGATTGACAGACTTCACCTGTCTTTATGAACTCCCCTTCTCCTCCTTCCATCGCTTTGAGATTCAATTCCACGTCGAATAATGTAATACATTAAATCTTAGTCCTATTCAAATTTGTATATCTTAAAAATTACCAACTTTTCAGAAGATCAAAAGAACTGTCTCATTTAGTTAGACAGCTGTTTAAAAAATATGCTACATTTAGAATATTTATACATATATTTATATAATAGGATAATATTTATTACGAATATGTAACGTTATGAAAGTAAACATGTAATGTTAAGAAAGGGAAACTCAAAGTGACCATTTTGAGTTACGCGGTGTTAGAAATTAAGCGACGATATTTTATGTGTCATGTGATTCTAATAATTGTGATGAAATCAATTATAAAATCTATTATAAGACTTAAATTACTTTCACATGATAGATACGATAACGTTTAATTTATAATATGATAAACGTACGTAGTTGAGACAATGTAGTAATACCTATTGTTATCTGTGTTGTCACGTGATAATGAAGATAGATATATTTCAACATCATAACTTTTTCTTTATAGTTATTGTACAAAGTAAGGATGCAGCGTTTTCATAAAAAAATAAAAATCTATCATACAAGATTAAAACCAATGTATTTTTTATTGTGTCGCGGGCTTAATTAGTCTACATTACAACCTATTAATTGTCTGTGACTACATTGAAAAATGTATAATCTTATAAATTGGAGAAGACCACAAAACCAAATTCAGAAGTGATTGGGTAAGTTAAGCTTTGACTGACAAAATTTTAAGTGCGCTTCTTTACATTGCTGACAAAGATCAGACTGGTTGATCTCATCGGATATCAATCGACCTCTACCTCTGCAAACCAATTATAGCATTAAAATGGAGTTTCAAGCCTCCTCCAGTTGTACAAATATACAATTAACTTTTACAAGACACTTTGAATTCAACTCAAATATTTTATAACTCAAAATAAAAGCTTAATTGAATTAAAACGAATATAGAGAACTCTACTTATTCTCCGCGGCGAGCAATAAACAATGGAAACTTTAGACAAGTTTGAATGTATTGTGGGTGCGATTTTGTCAACAGGAAAATGGCGGACCCTGCTGTCGCTTTCGGATATTTATGACCACGACTCGACAAATTTTCACATCCTTTATTTTTCAACGGCGGGCTAACTGAGCATAAAGGTAAATACGATTAAAAAAACTAAGGCCAGTGAATGAACGAGCAAAGGAGTGGGTGGGCACTTTTTAGCTATGCTCTGTTAAGCGTTAATAATTAACGATAAAGTTGGTAACCAACGTCAAATACTGAGATAGGCTTAATTTCATTTAATGCTCAAAAGCTTTCTACAAATAACCTACGCAAAAGGTAAAATGTTAAGCAGCGAATCCTTTTAGGAATATTAGTGTATCTCTTACTTTTATGATTTTTATTAAGGATGGAACATTGTTTATGTAGATCGGTCATGCATACCTTTAGGAAAATAAACTTTGGTCTTGTAATGGTTCATATATTTTTAAAAATTACTGCTGTATCAATAAACTTAAAACATCAAAAGCTACGATTTATTTCATTACTTATATGGATTAAAGGAAATTAATCTTCATTATTATTAACATTATTATTAACAGTAACTTTAAAATAATCTCTAGTATTTAAAACAGTGTATTTAGAACTTCGAATTCGAATTTTAGAAATTAGATAATCAAGATAAGGTGCTTCTTATGCTGGTTAATTTTTCATTGCTAACGATCATAGCAAAAGCTACGATCATACAAACCGCCTTATTATAATCTGAATCATCTGATTTCATTTTATGCTACCGTTAATTTCAAAGTTATTTTTCATTCATTTCACCCTATTGCAGTCCACTGATGGAAGTAGACCTTCCCAAGTTTTTGCCAAATATTCCGGTTTTCCGCAATCCTCATCCAGCCAACCAAAATCAAAGTTTAACAGAACAAAAATAAATCGAAAATCACTCGAAACATAAGTTACTAACTACTTGAAGCTAAAAAAAATTAAAAATTATTACAATAAAATTGTCAATCGTTAACGTTACAAAATTTATAGTGAAACTAAATATTTCAATTTACAAATATATTTTTTTTATTAAATAGTTCGGTGTATGGTTTGAAAAAGTTTGGCTGTATAATTATCGACCTCCGCCAAGCCAACCTTAGACTATGTATGAGCTAGTTCCCGATTGCTGGATTACAGGACGAAGTTAATATACCTAAACTACATTAATTCATTCTGCATTCATTCATTCAATCAAACAAATCATACTTATCATTTGTTTAGAATAGAATTTGTTAAGAATTAGAAGATTTAGTATTGTTAGGGCTTTTCGTCCATAACGCACTCCATGACAGCAATGTTCGGAAACAATCCCACGCTCCAGTAGACACTGGTAATCTTCCTGCGCGGTTCAATTCCCAAATTACTGCCTGGACTCTCACCTGCCTGAACTTTGCAGTTTCCAACTAATTTTCATACGAATCTATCCGATTTGGAAGGTTCTATAATTCTACTTTCCTTGGTAACAAGTAATAACGTAATGCGCTTTTCTGATTAATTTTAATTTTAACAATTAATTTTTATTTTAACATTTAAATACACTTATCCATCTGTACATATACATAATATATTTATAGAAGAGTTGTTTATGTACTTAGAAAATGTTACAAAAATAAATAGCCGGAGTGTGAAAAAATAACTAACAGAATCAATTGCCAGTGTATTTAGAATTTTTGTCTGTTTGACTGTTTAGTTGTGCATGCATCACGAAATAATTCTAACGAAACGAAACCAATCTAAATAATTTTTGTGCGAAAACATAGTACGTAACTCTGAGTAACATTTCTTTATCGTTTCATTGCAATCACTTCACCCATACAAAAGATTTAAAGTATTTAGTTTTTAGAAAGTTTAAACATACATGCAACGCCATCTATTAACTATAATTATCGTTTGTAAACTTTTAATGTATTTTAATGTTTTTCGAACAAAGTCGCAATTATAGTAATCTAGTTTTAAGTAAATTAAAAATTTCAGTAACTCTAGTCTTGTAGCCCTACAAAAAATTACTTTAATTTTACAAACTAAAGGAAATAGCTTTAATTAAGCTGATTGGAAAAAATGTTTTCTATAATGGCAGCTTTACGAAAATGGCTCGTTCGCGTATTACTGGGTTTTCATATCAAGTCAGACTCTACCTATTCTAAACTCATATTTGTACTAAAACGTTCTATCTAATAAATTTGTTAGAACAGAAAGTGGTTATTGAGGATTATCAGTTACTTAACGAGTTTTAAACTATGTATTGACACATAGACCTTATTGTTAAAGTCCAAGAACAGCATTTGAACAATAAAGTAAGGTTTAAGATTATTAACCAATGTCTAGAAACCAGTAACATTTTACGCATGAACGAGCGTAACTATGCCAATACCACTCATGTATACGGTGCAGTATTATCACACAATTTGTGTAAGTGCCACAAGTATACGCGTGTACTGTCACATTGTTTTTCCGTTTCTATTTTCTATTTTCGTCGGTGTTTTTCTAATTTTTATCTGTATGTAAAGTTCATCGACGTACCTATTGTACCTTTATGGTTAGGAATCTACATGGAATGGTACAATTAGCCACATTTTCATTCCTACCTTATAATACAGGATGTCTCGATATTATTCATCCGACTTTTTTTTGTTATAATTTAAAAATTACGTTGTTCAGAGACGAAAAAATTGTCATCCATACTTTCCGACACGTACATATTTACGATAAATCAGAAATCAGAGATAAATGCTGTGATTCTTGGGATCTTGACGGTTATTACAATGTTTAACAGACTTACCTTTACCAGAAATAGCAATGGTGGCAGTGAGTTTTGCAAGGCGAATACATTTCATAAGGTTTTGTGCCGTTTTGTGCAAAGGCCAATTACGGCTTAGATTTAGAACGGCGGGGCGGCAGATTTACTGCCTCAGCGATACCGGCAACTAATGGCTCGTACCCTACGTTCAGCAATTTGTTCCCCTTTTCCACTGTGCTTTTTAATTAAATATCATTTTCCTCTACATGTTGTCCATCTCACAGGTGGAAGTCTAAAAAGATACCCTTCCAAAATACAATATGTAAATACCAAAGTACCATTTATAAATCCAAGGTAGGAAAATTGATAAATTCAATCCAAAGGTTTGCCAGTCATAATAAAATGATTATAGATAAACTGTCATAACACTATTTTGCTATTTATTAAAACTATATATCCCTGGTGATCAATTTGGACCATAATTAAAAATGTCAAATGATAGAAGAATAAATAAATAAATAAATAACGCTAACACACTCATACAAACAAAAAAAAAATAGAATAAACCAAACAAAGGAGTACCTGGGTAACGCTTGCATAGCAATTTCTTTTTTTATAATATGCAATACATAGAAAAATTGAAATAACATAAAAAAATCCGCAGAATACCATTCACTCATATTTCGTCCATCAGTATTTCGACCATCAGTCATATCCAGTTATTATTGAATTACATTTTGAGTTATAGTTTAGAAATATACGACAACAATCATTATCATTAGAATCGTTGAAAGAAATAAAATAATTTGAGATCTTCTTTACACCTCCTAGGGTTCATAATATGTATTATTCATACGTAGGTAACAATATACCATTAT
The DNA here is from genome assembly GCA_018251735.1 of Eantis mithridates tamenund. Classification (NCBI taxonomy): domain Eukaryota; kingdom Metazoa; phylum Arthropoda; class Insecta; order Lepidoptera; family Hesperiidae; genus Eantis; species Eantis mithridates. Next base: position 5,794 of record DWPP01000820.1, read on the forward strand.
ACGATCCTTCTCAAAATGTGAAGACTATATTCAGAAATAAAATAACACTGGGGACTCAACTAATGTCAACTTTATGTCTACAGATAGATTTATTGTATTAGGTTATTTTGTAGATACGCTCTTCGCCCATAGTAAATTTGCCACTAGATCTGTAATAAATAATTTAATAATAGTAAGTACTACTGGGCTAAGGCGCTGGGCCTAAGCTAAGCCCTCTTTCATGAAGGGTTTTATTCTTACGTACGCTAACGTTTTCCTTTCTAAACAAATCCTCTTTCAAATAACAAACCAGAAGATATTACGACGAAGACATGTTCAGCGCGGAAATGGAACCGAAGATCGAGCGTATCAAAAAATAACATTATTGCATGAGGCTGAAGCTCTTGCTGTCAAAAACATGTAAGTAATAAATAACATCTCTTAAATTAAATGAAAGAAAAGAAAGAAAAAATATACTTAGATAATTGTTTCTTAAATTCAAAGGAAAAATTAAGATCAATTTCAAAAACTAATTAAATGTAAAAAGACGGTCTAAACCCTTCTCTGCGAGGAGACTCGTGTCCAGCAGTGGGCCAAGAAATGGGTTGAAATGAAGATGAAATAAATGTATAACTCATTTGTACATTTTGAAAATTTTGATTTGTATGTTTTGACACTGAAACAATATTACGTCAAGGCGAACATAATAGTAAATCTTTACACTGCCTTTGCTAAATTGCCATTCATACTTTAAGCATAATAGGTACAAAAGGTAGGTACATAAGAAAACAATCTTAAAGAAAGTATATCTCTTTCACATAGTTAAATCATTAATTCACTTCACTAAACTAAGCCCTTTTCACGCAAATCCTCTTACAAATAACAAACTAGAAGATTAATACCGCGACGCCGACTTCACCGCGGATACGGTACCGAAGTTTGCGCAATTCGTATAACAGGAAACAATAACATTCACGGATCACTGCATGAGGCTGAAAGTGCCGAAACTCTTGTTGCCAAGAATACGTAATAAATACCAACTCTTAAAGTTAATGAGAGAAAACAAACTAAGTAGTAATCATTTATTCAAGTACTTATATGTGAAAAATGAAAAGATAAAACTGGACTACGAAATTCATTATTTTTAAGTTGGTAATTTAAGTAATGTTAACGAAAATGCTAAGGATAGATATATTTGTTCTATATATTTTTGAATGTTTGGGTAGTAACTAGATACCTATTAAATTGAGTTAACACTCATTGAGTTTGTTTAAAATTACAGTAACAGTATGAATAGTACAAGTATATAGAAAATAATATGGTCAAGGTCAAGTCATTTGCAATCGGTATGATGATTCCTTTCTGAACGATCATTCAGGTACAAATTAAAAATAAACTGCTACACAAACCTCTGGTTATTCGAAATATCAGATCGAACATTACCAAGTTGGGTTGTTGGAATTGATAAAAAGTCACGTATCGCTGACGTGTAGCTGACATAAATGTGATCTTTACGAGTATCTCACATTTCACAAAGCAGTTCAGCTATCATCTCAGGGGATTTTCACCATTTTTTCTTCTTATTGATACAAATCTATTTATAAAGCATTTTTCGATTCAGTTATGCACCTACTTATGTGCCTAAAGTAACTTTATTTATCTAAATTCTGTCATAGTAAGCGATTATTCCTGTAAATAATCGGTTATTTACTTTCACTTACGCTCTAAACAACTATTAAAGCAAACAGATAATAAGACAGTATAAAGAAAAGTAGGTCCTACGGTCTTCATCGTCAATGCGTCGATTTATTACTGAATGAAGTCCTTCCTGACCTACAATTCCAATATGATTCGAATTTAGCCATAAACGTCGAATATACATATTAATTTAATCTCTGCGGTGTCACAATCTCCGATAGCAATTCCCATTTCGGACCAAAAACCAGATTTCCCACCGCACTACATTTAGCTGATGCAAAACGACGGTTTAATTCTTGATTGCACTCGCCCTAGATTCACAGCGACCGCTTTTTACTTATGCTTATTATCAGTTTTTAGATTATTTCTGAGCTGTATTACACTGTCTTCAATGATTGTTGAGTAATTTTGACATGACAAATAAATCAACGATTGCACTGCAAAAGACGATAGGTGAGACTGGTGACCGCAAATAGCTACTTTTAACCGACAAATGAGACGGAGTTGTTTTTCTGCACGAATTTTTTTTTCAATTAAAAGTAATAAAATAAATAAAAAGTAAAAAAATAATACATAAACATGTAAGTAGGAAGTATGGTTTTCATTATAAAACCTGTATTAGGGAGGTATTATCTATAAAATACATTTAATCAATATGGCTGTTACAGGAAGGGTTTTTCATTGTGTAAGAAGTACTTGTCAATAAGATCTACTTAACAATTTTGTTTCTATTTTATTTTATTGGTATGTGGACCTATTAAAAATATGTAATTAAAGTACCTAATTACGTTATACGCATCTAAAAAACTTACAAGCGACAAATGTTATTAAAATATTTAGTTGTTTCATTTCGTTTAAATTTCAATTAAGTAGATTAAATAAAGCGGGAAGCATAAAACAAACATTCTCCCTCTATAATTAGGTTGGTGTCGAATTGACAACGAATGATTAATGATCTTCATGTTTATAATAAATCATCCAAATATTTCGCTCGCAAAGACGCCATGGCCGAATTCCGTAACAGTTTAAAACATTGCATTCCAAAGATTAGAAATAAAATCACTTGGAAGAAAAAGTTACATGAAAACTACAAAGAACCATTCTGAAGTTAAATGTATAAGAAAAGTTTGACATTCCTAGTCCAAAGTAAGACTGCCTAGTCTTCGAAAAACAACAAAAAGCCATACAAGCTTATACTTCTAAAGGCAAAGGTCAAAAGACAAATACTAAACAAACAAATACTGGACAAAAAAACAAATAAACAACTTTATGTAATTGTTTATCTTATACAAAGCCTTACTGTTACTGTATTGCGTAAGTTAAATAAATATACGTTATATCCAATAATAAAAAAAATCTGCAATGCTTAAAGTCGAAAGTCTTCGAGCAATGCGTCCTGCCTGTTTTGACATATGGTGCCGAGACGTGGACACTGACTACGAGACTAGTTTACAAGCTTAAAGCCTTTCCACGTGCTATGGAACGGGCTATGCTTCTATGATAGGATCAGAAATGAGACTATCCGCGAGAAAACAAAGGTAACCGTCGTAGCCTGTGGAATCCGCAAGTTGAAGTGGCTGGTCAGGAGTATTGTAGGACCGATGATAGGTGGAGCAGACGTGTACTGGAGTTGAAACCGCGTGTTGGCAAACGTAGTGTAGGACGTTATTCGGCCCGCTGGACAAACGATCTGCGTAAAATCGCTAGCGGAGAGATATCCAGTACGCAGTATAATACATAGAATACGCTAATATAATGATGATGAAAAAAAAATTTTTAGTGTTCCTTACTGTACCACACTCGTACACAACTCTACGGTTAATATTGTATAGTAAATGTGTAGACTTTACACGGGGTAGACTGGGGCCCATAGACGCCTATACAAAAACATATGTAAAATGAAAAAAAACATATACAAATATGCCCAGAACTTAAAATAAAATCATCAATTAACTTCTGACCCGCTTTCGATTGTACCTAAAGCCTTTGGAATTGCAAGAGTTTGCTAGAGGTTTAATATAGTTCATCCAGTACAAATACTTTGAAGTAACGAGTATGCGAGGCCGAAACGGGCTTTAGTGAGTTAAATGGTCAAAGCGGACGTGTTATTAGATTGATCCTACAAAGGAGCCATTGCGAGGAGATGACATGACGTGGACTACAAGGTCAATTGAGTACGCATCTCCAACTTCGACAGACCGCTTGAAATGACTCATCGAGGATTTGGTATCAATTCTAAAATTAGAAATCTGGTGATCGCTTAAATGCATGCTCGGAATACTAAATAAGGATTTGCGACGAGTTTAATGAACTTTTCAAGTAAAACGAATCTTACAAATGTATATTGTTTATTCTATTTAACAACACAGTACGTTTTTCGTATTAATCACTTCTTCAGCATTTATCATAAACGAAAATGAGTTTCTAGTAATGGATTGCATGCTTGTTATATTGTTATGTGATAATATTCCGACTATTAATTTTGAAAACGTATAAGTATGTATAACATTTTTTTTAATTAAAAATTATATACGGAAATCATAAAATACTGCATAAGTGCTTATAGTAAATTAATGCTGATTCTTAATTAAATA
>DWPP01000821.1:0-10047 GCA_018251735.1 Eantis mithridates tamenund
GACAGCCGCCATTAGCCGCCCTATTATTTACCTACTCGTCATTAGCGTAGACTTCATTAGGATAACGAGATAACGGAGCCGAGTCTTGAGTGGGGAGTCCGCAGTATTTTTGGTGTTTCTGAACGGGATCAAGAAATTTGAAGGGCCCAGCCGTGAAGCGCCCGAGGTAAGAAATGAGCTAATTATTTTCGAGTGGCTCACCTTCGATGGGTCTTCTTTCGGTAAAGATATTATTATATATCCTTGAGTAATCAATTAACGAAATTTAAAAATCCATAATAATTTAGATAAAGTTGAAATGTGTTGTGCAGTATCAATATACTATATCCAGAACAATTCCTGAATGGACAATTTCCACTTGTATTACAATTATTGTGTTGTAATATTTACTATACTAGGCTATACAAATTATCTTAAGGTAAACACAGCTAGCCACGTAAATACGAGCTGATCCCGCTTATTTGCATTAACGGTATAGATAAAAATTGGATTAAGTAAATATGTTAATAATAATTGAAAAATCAGAAAATATCTCGAACCAACATTAGTCCGAACGATAATAGACCACCGGAGCGAGTATTATCGAGTATGTGTCATTAAGATCAATATCGATATTAATAGGAAAAATATCGATGTAGCGAGCCCTCGTACTCGACAAAAAACACGCCGAATTTATTGTTAATTATAAAACTGTGGCGTCGAACATTAACTCGAGATGCGATGCCCCGATAGCTGCTCGCTATTTATTTATTATTTAGATATCCGCCGTGCGGTCACGACTTCATATTGTTTCGCTGTAATGGCATTAATGACCTCGGCTTAAAGTTGAAGTGTTAATTTGATTTAAAATTATGGCCCCGATTACGATCTTCACGTACAAGTTTTGCCCTAAGCTTTAATTACGCCGCTGATCCCTGATGGAGTTGCTTTGATATGAGTTTTACGTTACTTGACCTGAGTTTTATATTGTGCTATATGCCGCTATAACTTGAAGTCGGTCATCGTAGTTTATTAATATAAACATAATTCAGACGTTTTTTTCCAACATAATAAAAAACTTTTTAAACTGTTTAACTTAGTCGCAAAAACTATGTTTCTAATACATAATTATAATCAATACAAAAATATACAAAATATGCGAGGGTGATATTTTAAAAACAGTTGTATTTAATTAGTTTTTAACATTTTGTTCGAATTTAAAAACAGCATTTATTTAATTTATGTAATAGCTAATAATACCTACCAATTTTAACCATATTGCCTATTTATTTAGCAAAAGCGGCAAATTATGCAAACTCTCGTAATATTCATGCAAATAAGCTAATCAGTGCTATCCACCAGAGATAAATATTACACATTAAGGCCGTTTAAATTTTTAAATGATCCAAAACAATACACCGGTTTGGCAATCCGGCCGCATAATTAAGCCTCACAGAAAACTTGAACAAAACTTTTGAATCAATAAACATTGAACGAAAAGCTTCCATAATTAAAATTATCTAGAAAAAATGCCTACTATTTACTTTCAATATTTATATCTGTACTCTTTAACAATATAGAATTCAAAATAAGAACAAAAATTTATGTCTCTTTCATTCTCTATAATTTAAATTAAAGGGTTGCCACATCAATTTTATTTTTAACTTTCCCATTAGTTACTGACTTTACTGTTATAATCATAGAAAAGCAATAATAGTTTTATTTGCTGTCAAATATATGTAGTAAAACAAACTAAGTGACTATTAAGTTTTCATTCATTTGTTTAAGATTTTGTTCAGTTTTTATATACAATATACCACTTCATAGACAAATAATAAATAATAGCATAGATAACAAAAAGAGAATATAAATCGCAATTTACGCGGGAGACACGATACCACATGATGTGGCAACTGGCGACGGGCGGAGTGTTGGCAGCCGAACTCCAGCACGCTACAAGGGTTTCAACTTATCAATTACACCGTTCGCTACTTACCGCGCGGAAAGGGCAAATTGATTTAATGTAACCGGAGTGCTTTGACGAATATTATTAACGTCTTTTTGCGCTCCCTCCTCCCCGTAATGCGCGCTTTGTTCTTTGCTACAACGAATCACACTTATCCGAAACGAACGGGTTGGCCATCGGAAAAATGTCTGCTCGCGAGCTGTCTTTTAAATTTTGTTACCTAGTTATAAATGGTTTTATTAACATTTATTACTTTCAAAGTATTATGAAGTACAGAGGCGTTAACGAATATTAACGTTGTTTACACTTCAATGTTTTCTGTTCTGATTTGAAGGTTGTTCCATCTCACTCCTCACAAATATTAACTCTGTGATCGACTTTAGATCGGACGCGGATCGGACTTTGTACAGCTTTTGCATGAGCGGCAGTGACCACGCTTAACGCTTTCATTTTTTATAGAAAAAAAAACAATGCCATTACGACGTAAGTACAAACATGTAGACCAGGTAAAGACTACGGCTGTAACTTAAAACAATATTAATCGTGGGAAAGAAAGTCTGTCATTAAAAATCCGGCCCCACTGGGATTGCAACCTGGCTTCAAACGAAGGGTTGCCTTGGATTGAACCACACGTATGCACCGATGTCGCACTCCTTAATAAATACGTCGGTAACAGCTCCTCTCATTAGTGTGCCATAACTCCTCATTAGCGGCCATGCTAATAAATGTGACGTTTACGAGCGCCGCTCGTAACTCTCATGCCGCTGGATCCGGGTCTCATTACCTCCAGGATGCTGCTAACTGAACCAAGCGGTATTGGAATTCGATTGTTGATTTTTTTCTTTGATGTGATACATCTGTAGTGTGGGCTTGTGTTTTTGTCATGTATACCATGACGTGTTGCTACGTCGCTTTTCATGCGTACTAATTGATGCAAGTTATTTGATAAGCTACTTTTTCTTAAATTTCACCTTCGATCATATCAGAGAGGCGATCGGGACGACATTACTATTTATTCATGCATTTTTTTATACTTTGATGTTTCACGACATTAGGGCGTTTGGGCGTTGCGTTATCACTAATCACTATTTAAGCAGGTACAAAACTAATCTTAATGTTAGGTAATTGCAGGAGTATGTATGCAATAAATAGGAACACAAATGTTATCTTTCAAACTAAGATTTCGCTCCAATTTCCGTCGTAATCACTCTGCGGGTGGTAGGAATATATACGCGAATAGATTAGTAAATTGAGGGCAAAAAGATTTAAGAGATAAACCTTCAAATTTACTAATTTTTGAGATCCCTTGGTAACATAGTGGTAATGGAAGACTTCGTATTAAGTATTCCCAAGAAACAACTACACTCATCATGGGGTCTCCCCTCTGGAAAGGGCTAGATTAATCTAACTTACTAGTAGTAACTTACTAATAGTAACTAACTGATCACAGGCTGTCCCTTTCTGGGACCTACAAGAGCCTAAGCCAGTTACTATACAGGGTGCGAAATTAACGTATGTTTTTTTTTTTATTTTTCATTTGTTTTCGCTTATCCTATAGTTTTCGTTTAGTCATTTTCAAACCTTTCTATTCGTAGTGACTGGATAAATATGTCAACGTTGGATGTCGTAACTCGCTCTCGGCAACAATCAGTCAAAGTTAAGAATCGCTTGCAGGAAGTCGAAAGCTCGTTCAAAAGTGAAAGCTCGCTTTGACGACTCATAAACCGGTTAATAAGTATTCGATTACGTATAATTGCAGATTATGTTCATAAGCTGTTGAGGGCCATTGTAAGTTTTGAGATTTACCACCGCGTCGCACTGTGTAAGTATGAGCTGAAAGCGATACAAATCATTCCCCTTAAATCTTTTTAATAGAGTGTGTACAAAAGATGACCTTTACTTTAATATAATAGACTTTATTTTTAATTCATTTTCTCTGTAAACGTAATAATTTTCTGGAAACAGTTGTAGGATCAAAAAAAAAAATTGTTTGATAGCTTCATGAAGCAGTAATTATATGGAAGTGAAACCGCAGGACGGTTCTAGCAGGACAAATAATATTTAGTGTTAAACGCAATTAATGGTACCTATTATTTTATTGAACACATGTTATAATAGATTGTTACGTAGAGGTTTGTACAACTGAATTTCTTTCATATTATCATGGTTAGTTAAGTTAGTTTAACGTTTGTGATGAAGCAAGCACCTTAATCCTGAAGTGTTCTTAATTAAGAACCGGGAAGTCACAGGTTAATCAGGCTAATGTATTAATTACGTTTATGGACGTACCCGTGGAACTATCGTAACCATTAACTTTTTTTTCTAACATTTTAAAATAATTTGATCTTGTAAGTTTAATAAAAGACAAAAAAAATTATTTTAGGGTTGTCCAACGCTTCTACATGTGATCTAAGATGGGAATTCTATTTTTTTGTTGTACGTCTTTGGGTTGCAGTAACGGCTTAATATTAAAAAAAGATAAGACTATTGGCTGTTTTAAAATGAGTAAGTAGCCAGTACGCTTGTTCAGTTTTAAAAATTAGACATCAATTACCATGAAAACTTATAGTGGCTATTGAGAAGTTTTCATGATAACAAGAAGATAAGTTTATAGTTTTCGTGGTCTGCACAAGTGTACTGCAAATACAAATCAAATGTAATATCTATATAAAAATCACTATCCAAACACGTGGCCGAGCCGTGTCACCTTTTTATAGCACTATATCTAATTGGAGTAACAGGTACTTTTTGTCAAAGTACAGCTTTCACGCGCAAAAGCTGTGTTACAGCCATTTATGAAATTAAATTTTAATCTGAACTGGATTGATTACGAGCCGTATATATTGATGTAACGGAGAGCGGAGTGCACCGGAACATAACGCACGACAATATCCTAATTCACTCGCGCGAATGTAATCCATTAGTGTTCCCTTCCTCAGGGCACTCCCGCACCCCCTCCGCCCCGTCATTCATAAACCTCCATATCATTTGTATTGGCACATGTTTCATATGACTAATGGACGAGGCACATTAAATACACAGCGACATCTGCTTTCTAGAGTACAATGTTGAATAAAAATCGGAATGTGATTGATTCGTTTCTATCGCTTACATCGATTAAATTTCGTTTCAATCTCGAGTGAGTGTTGGGCTTTAGTTGATAATCGAATGGAACTCATTATAATGTTGATGTGAAACATCTAAGGGATAAAACTGTATTGCGTAATGACAAACAGTATGACGGTACTTTATTATGACGACAGACACAGGAGAACGGTAGAATGGATGGCTTGAATGTTTAATACTTACTTTTTTTGGTTGTCATAATGCATGCATAGGAATATTTGACAAAGAAGAATAGTTCTTTTTTTTGCTTTAAGCTTTAATTTCTTCTACTAATGATCAATTTCGTTTGCTGGTGAAACCTTTTTTAATAGGTTCAATATTCGTATTTGGCGGTGATCTCGATTTTGCTCTGGTATATCTGGGATACCCTTTCTAGCAGATTAGTGTTATACAATAAAGCAATCAAATATTTATAAAGTCTCTGAACAAATGGGTCAGTAAAGGTTATAGTGAAGAAGCTTTGTATAGTTTGGGGATGATAATGACCTTGACACATAGAAATCATCTAGAAATAAGCTCGATAACGATAATAATGTTCTCGAAAAGTAGTTATAAAAAAAACTTGTTTTAGAAACTATATCTTATAATGCATTAATAATTGCTAATTGTATTTTTTATTTAAAAGCTGAGTCCTGTTGAATTATATAAAAGAATAAGTAATCCGTTAGGTCAAAAAAATACATAATAGGTTTTAAAGTCGATTTTTTTTTATTATGTATAGTTTTAAGTTATTTTTAAAGAAGTGAAGTTACTGAACCAAAGAAATAGCTACATTTTCATAAAAAAAATCCAGTTCTACCCTCTTATGGGCTAAATCCTCAAATACTCTTTGTATTTAAGCACTCATCATAGGAACCCTAGTGCGAAATTTCAAGTTCATAGTCCTAGTAGTGTGGGCTGTGCGATGTCAGTCAACCTTAGAGACTTATTAAATATTAAAATGTCGAAAGTCATTGAAAATTATTTGAAACTCTATGAAATATTTTTCATGGTTATTTCTTTACATGCTACATATTGTCAAACTTATCGGTAAAGTAACAAATCTATTTTAATACAGATGCAAGTACCCACGTAGGTACATACTAAAAATAATCATTGTTCCATAACATCCAATATTTGATACATTACTTACCATCGCGATATAATCTTTGAACATATTTACACATACGCAGCATTAATTTTAGTATCGTAATCATAAAAGTATATCAAACTCGACATTTCATTCACTTGTTTGCCCTTCCGAGCTTCAATACACTCCGCTATATATATAGACAGCGGTGGAACGCTATCCACTTTTCAGAAAAATTAAAGAAAGTAATCAGCGGAATTACGGCGGCTACTAAAATATGTATTCGTCATAAAAGTATGCGCCGACTGTCGAGGATAAATATTCATTATGAGGGATCGCCTAACGTTTTAGCGGGATTAAATGCTATTAACCTTGCGTCGCATTGCTCTCAAGTAAATCAATCAACTACACTCAGTTCTCGGCGTATATATATATATATCCATACTAATATATAAAGCTGAAGAGTTTGTTTGTTTACTTGAACGCGCTCATCTAAGGAACTACTGGCCGATTTCAAATATTCTTTCAGTGTTAGATAGCCCAGTTATCGAGGAAGGCTATAGACATTATCTAGACTATATATAGACTATATATCATCATGCTAAGACCAAAAGGAACGGAGCACTAACGAAAAATGTTTCAAAATCGGGGGATTTATTTAAACGCTGACGAAGTCGCGGGCTGATGCTAGTTAATAATAAAGCCCCTACTGCCTTGTGGTTACCGTATCTGTCTTTCCAAGGGGTTTGGTGTCAAGTCCCAACGGAGTAGAAAATTGAATAACGAGTCTTAATTATATTTCTGGTCTGTGTGTATGTGTTTTTGTCTTCCTATGTGTATGGCATGTCCTAATGTGAGGCTGTTAGTGTAAAACATTATTTATGTTTCATATAAGTCGCCCAGTTCTTCGTACGTAAAAAGTTGTATAAAGTTAAAAGAATATTGACACAAGAACGACGGGTATTGCACTTACGGTGACGATTCATATGATTTTTTGAAAATATTTCTAAAAGTTCATTGCAACGCGTACTGATCATTGGATGCTGAAGTGTACGATCACCTTAACTCTTTAGATAATCTCGTCTAATCTACACGAAAATGTCATTTCGCTCAATATGCATGAGCCGCCGTAAACATCGGTAGGGGTGGGGGCGCGCACTCCGCTCATTCTCTAATTAATTGCCTCACTCGGTTTCAATTAAATTAACTTAACGTCGAGTACCGACACGCTATGAATCAATCGCGATTAAATTCATCAATGATTCAATTAATCCTAACATGATAATTTCTATTTCTCAAATATCAAAATTGAATTTTAAATGTGAAAGACCCATAGATTGATTTACATCCATTAAAATGCGGTTAACTTTGAAGATTATCTCTTCAAGATTCCTGTCCACTATTGAGAATTTTTGAGAATTGGGTTGCAGTTTTTCTTTACCGTAAAACGTATGATACCTAATTAGTTACTTATATGTAAATGACTGTAAAAGGAAAATTGCAAATTTGGAAATATAATTATTTTTAGAAATTTATTTCATTAAATAACTGTACGATCTACAAAACCATTTTAAGACAATACTAAACATGGTTTAACCGTAGTGCAAAAATCATCAATTATTATAATTTTCTTGAATTTTTAAACATTCATTGTATAGTATATACAAAGAATTGAACAACAAGTATATAATAATAAACTTAGTAATCCGTTGTGCGACTTTTCTCACTAAATACTCGCTTAGAGATGAGTGTTTGTAAACAAAAGTAGGGGCGTGCGGAGCTTATTTCCTAATTAATTACTTCACTCAGTTTCAATCAAATTAACTCAACATGGATTCATTGGCACGTAATGAATCAATCGCGATCAATATCGTCAATGTCGATCAATAAAGTTATTACATTACGCTCTTCGATCGTGCAGTTATGCGAAGAGCCTTTACAAAAAGGGTAATTGATGGAACCAGCGTGTATGAGGGCTTAAGTGCTTCTGTATTCATAGATAGTACCGTGGGCGGAATGTAAATAGAATGGGATTTGGTCTATAAATACTCTATTGCACCTGTGGGCGGCAATTTTAGCATTTTATTACCTCATGCCTCTTTTAGATTTAATTTAATTTTTAGTAATATTGAATTAAGCTAGAAACATTAAAACGCTCTTCGGTGAAATGAAATCCAATCCAGCAGTTTTTCATTCGCAGGTGCGTACTTACATTTTTATTTAAATACACAAAACTCTTTCATTATATTTTCGTATTCATTTACGAATAAAACGGCATAAAAGCTGGAACATAATTCGTAAATTTGTATCTTAAACACGGAACACTAAAACTAAATTGGCCACTCGAAACTAGTTGGAGCGAGTTTAAAACTGCGCCCTTAGGGGGAGGGGACATTTTAATTACGGCGTTTAAGTAAAAGCGACGCTTCGTCTCTCGTAGCTAGCTGCATTACACAGATTCAACCACCAAAAGCCTCCCACTTAGCTAATGAAACATGTTCCTGTAGTGTTTAAGCGTCGTCGCTGCGAGGCCTTCCGAGCATTGTGAGAGGAACCGTGCGCGAGCGGATTCGGCGGACTCGACTCCGCAAATCCTCATTTACTTGCATTATTTTAATGGAGCCATTGTGGCCGGATGTCCTTTGTCGCAGATCCAGTGCACCGGGCTGTGGGAAATGTGCCGGTGCAAGAGCATCACCGCTGCCCTGGATTTGGTCAATTCGAAATTAAACGGCAGAAAGCTCTGTTTCAATTTAAAGGATTTGAATAGCTCTCGCAATTCTGCCATTATGGACGGAGAAAATGAGGTTTATTGTGGCCGTAACCGCTACAGAATAGAGGCAACCGGAAAGAGACGTATCCATTTAACTAATTAACTGGGGCGAAGTCGTTTCGAAAGCACGCGCGTCCGCAGAGAAATCCCTCGGACCTCTAATAACTGGCTTCCCTAAGAGTTCTCTCAGATATTTATGAAGAAAATGCGCGATTCAGTTAATTGTCAATGTACAATAACTTATGGATACCGTTGAGAACTTTTTCGGTAAAATCAATAGTTAAGTAGCAAAGTACTATATAACTATTGGTGTATGTAAGATGTATATTGAGCTTAATGAATATTTACGACCCATAAGGCTTAGGGTTTTAAACAGATGAGTATATCGATTGTCGTGTTTAAAATATTGATGTCTGTGCATGTGTTCGTAATTTTATGTGTGTTCATAGCATTGACAACATAGGGTATCCTTGTCGCGAGCCGTGAGTGTGTAGTATTAATTAGTAAAAAAAAACGTTTCGAAGCTTTTAGTACACGTGAGGAGTGCTAAGGTCTTTTGATTTTCATAATATGCAGTCTTTGGACACTTAATTGCCAAACATCACACAACAAGACTAATAGCAGGCTCTATAGGCATCTGTAATAAGCAAGAGGTTGTCTTGCTCGCATAAAAATGCAATCGACGAGGCGGAGGCCGGCGACGTCGTTCAAACTTTTCAAATTTTCCACCAGCGCTATGGTATTAATTTTAAATTAGAACTGGAACATAAAGTGTCCCTACATGTGGACAATCCTCTCTAATTAGTTCTCATCTGTTTAACTTTTTATGTTTGACATAAAACGTTTTAAATTGTGTTCCTTAATTAAACCTAAGAGATGTTACTAGATAAAAAAAATACTGAAATAGGTATATCGGCAGTTCCGTTATGATAGACTTTGAGTCAGAAGGTTCTTTCACCCTCATGACCATAATTGAACTTGAAAACAATAGTCTACAAAATGCATACCAAGTAACTAATCAAAATGTGCTATCTTGATTGACTTATACATTTTTTTTTTAATTTTGTAAAGGTTACATACATATCTTCACGCCAGGTCCCTTACGTGATAGGCAGAGAGCACGTATTGCCAAAT
>DWPP01000822.1:0-10044 GCA_018251735.1 Eantis mithridates tamenund
GATTGTAATCTGTTAACATTATTTAATTCTTAAACGTACATTAAATAAAATAAATATGTAGTAATATAGATACATAAAATAAATCACGTAGAGACAAGTAAGTATCAGCTTCACAACTCTAAATACTAAATCAAACTGTCCACAGAAGCTCAAGACATAAACGTAGACGAGTATTCACGAGAAGGAATACAAATACGAATTTTCGTAGCATTCCTAGTGTAAATACTCTCGTCCAATGTAGTCGTTGAAAGCTTAAGAAAACACGCTATCTATATTTTGGTGAGCTTCGTAACTATCTGTTAAAGTGACCTCTGGCACTTTGGCAACTTTTAGAATTGTTTTCGTAAGAGAATTGAAATCAGAGGTCCCTAGTTCGTAATTAAACTAAGGTGGAGATAAACTCTGGTCAGTTAGTACAGAGAATCTGAAGTGATTTAGGAGCAACGTTTTGATTTATTTAGATTAGACTAATGAATGAAATAAGTAAAAATTGACTCTTGTACTTGTACCTACTAGAATAATACTTGAAATGACAAAGACTCAAGTGTTAAGCGTGAGTTTAAATTTAGTCATAAAGCACAGTAAAACTTAAAAATACCAACGATTTAGTAAAATAAAGTCATGCGTCGTTTGACGTTTCGCTTTGCCGTAAAGCACGTGATAATTAATAACTAACTAATATGCACATAATTTCGAATTTGTAGTGCACACTGGGGTTTGAACCCGAACCCACTGAAAGTGAATAATACGTTTCATGCGCATTTTTATGCACAAAACTTTGCCACTCCAACAGACCAATCCAATTTAATCAAATACATAAAAAAATAAAGCTAAATTTTTAGTTTTATCTGTACAAGTAAATAAAATTGGAGTCGCTGTTTGTAATATTAAAATAACAGCTTTTTAATAAATGCATATGTAAGCATGCATACAAATAGGCAGATATCTGATGTAATAAGGAATAACTTGGGCTACTTTTATTTTAGAATTATGAAATATGTGTTTTTAATTCATTTTTTAAATTACACGCTAACGAAGTATCAATATCGACGAAATGACATAACTAATTGTGCTAGTTATATCATATAATTGATATTAAAACGCAACGCAGTGCAAAAATATCTCCAGATTGCAGAATACAGTAATATGTGTATGATTGGCTCGTATACTTGGCGTATAAGGCAAACTTTACATTCACGTCTCAGCGTTACGACGTCGGCTAGTATCTTGCTGAACTCTTTACGCGCGCCCATTGAAGACGGGATGAAAGGGGGGTCATTACCTGAAACAAAGACGAAAGCCGCTCAAACTGCGCATAAATCGTGCCACGCTGTTTACCTACGGCGAGGCTTCCTAGGACGCCGCCAAAGAAAACGCAGCCTACTTTACAGGGAAACGTGCACGTTGAAAGAAACCTTTTTTATATAATACCAATGTTTCAAAAGCCATTGGCTGCCGCGTTATTATAAGTTTTACAAGTCTCGTATGAAATATTTGAAAATATGTACAGCGTTTAAGCCTCTTTGCACGTATTACGGACGAGACAGTTTACAAGACAGACTATGCAAACTATAGCTTACATTAACATAGTACAACCGAGTCCACATTTGTTCCGGAATCTTTTTAAACTACTTGCAGTAGGTACTACACTGCTACTAGACGTACAGTGTAATCCTGTAAATAAGGTTTCATGTTACCAAAGGGGTATAGAACCCTAACAATTAAATAAAATCATTTGTTTCCCAAAATACATTACTTTTATTTTATCCACCATAATTATATTTGCTTCTGTATACATTCGCTTTCGCCCCGCTTTAGCCTATCCACTGCTGGACATTGTAGGCCTCCCTAAGTTAATTTGTATATATACTTACTTATTATATTGATCTTGGTCTTGATGGCATAGGTCGATGCCAACATTCCTTCACAAATCTTTACAACTGGACTCGGGTCACCTCATAGAGAACTTCAGAGATTAAGAAGGTTTATGTCAAAAGGTACTAATGCTGATGAAGTGCAATGTAAACATTATATTAATTAAAAAACATTATACTAACGATAACTAAATGAAGAACTGAATAATAATGTCGGCTTCATGTTAAGATTCGAACCTGGACTCACAATAGCAGAGTTTTTGTGCCTACACTAACACTGTTGTATAAGTTCCTTTATGGTCGTTCTGAATTATCACAAATCTAGATTTATACAATAGACACAATATATTGTACCTAGAATTGCAGTCCCCTCTACCAAGTAGCCGCTGACAGCTCTTGATATAAGCTTGTAACAATTGAATATGGCAGTAAATCAGAGAGATAGCGCGGCTGACCCCGCCACATGTAA
This sequence comes from Eantis mithridates tamenund, assembly GCA_018251735.1. Lineage (NCBI taxonomy): Eukaryota > Metazoa > Arthropoda > Insecta > Lepidoptera > Hesperiidae > Eantis > Eantis mithridates. The sequence continues at coordinate 2,344 of DWPP01000822.1, forward strand.
ATGGTCTTGCATCCACCGACTTAAGCCTAAGTTCTTAAGCAACAGCGGCTAAATCTTTTCGAAGGCAATCGTGTACTTCTTCTTGCAACATAGTTTCTAAACTTAAATACTAAATGTACAGCATGTTTTACTTTATAAAAAGCACTCTCTACTAACGCAAAAATGTGAATCGATAATAAAGTTTTTAGTAATGGGTAGGATGCCTTCTGAAAGATACCTGGCATATACTTAATAAACCCGTAATATACTTTTCTAATTATCTAACGACGCCGCGGCGGTCCGAATAATTCCGTGAATCAATCTTATTCTTGATCACTAATATAACCTGCATAGTGGTCCTGCTCCTGTCCCTCTAGTTCGACCTTGAAGCTTGCTGCTACAACAATATGCGCCATCAATAAACTTCAAAAATATTCAAAATAACGAGGCAGTGTCTTCCACTATGGCTCGCAAAGAACCCTTTCTACCAGCTATGTGCTTTTCCATAACATTGATGAGACGAAAATATAGAACAGTCCAAACTACAAAGAGGTAAGTGCAATATATGCTGTGTATGTTATTAAGTTGTTATTCTTAATTTTTTTTAACACAAACAATAGTTTTGCGTGTGTTGAAAAAACGATATGGCAATCATAAATTTTATTATTCGGAGACTATAATTAATATAACGTGTAAAATAGTGTATAAGATTTCGAGTTAGATAAAACCTTTTAAATAGTTGATTTTAATTTAATTGATATTAAATGCGAAACGTATAATATTTTTATATTATTTTACTATCCGATCTGTCAACATCAGTCAGATGACTTTTCTTCATCAAAATTAAAAACTCGACAAAATTCACTTTACCGTTAAAGTTGCTGTTAAAGTGAATCGTTATTAGTGATTTATTGTAGATAATATCTACAGTATTTATTAAAGTAGAACTAAATATGTACAACAAATACTTAAGAATTGGTAGTGACAAACGATTAGCAAATATTAAATGTGTAAACCGGGAACCATATGACAAATTAATAATGATGAGCTTAAATTAGAAACAGTCGGAAGCCTATAGTGTGAGCGTTAACGCTGTGACGTTAATTGAACGATATAATGAAATGATAATGGATATTTGAAAATGTGGTTAATTAAACTTTGTAATATTAACTTGATTATAAAGGCTTATTTTGTGGCATACTATTATTTTAAAGGAATTAGCGCGAATTATAGAATAATGTACGTCGTTATTCTGTAGAGCAAAACACCTGTCGGCTAATGGTCGAAATATCATGTTTACTACTTTGACGGCTTATCGTAAATATCCCAGAGAGCGTCATACGTGGAGATTCTATCTGATGCTTAATTAATGTGACGTATGAAACAAGCCGCGAGTACAGTTGGTTGGGAAGTCGCCAACTTGCTCTTTTTGCTCCACACATCTGAAATGTGTTGTACTTACCATCTATCTACGTATCGCACATTCTCTCTAGGAATGAGACGCTGAATGCGACGTCCACAACCACAAATCAGTAGCCACTTTGTTCTTTCACGGTCGCAAACGGTTCTTCGCTGAGAAAACGTTATTGATCTATTTTTAAAGTGATTACAGACTGTTTGTTATCCTATTGTTCGATTTTGTAAGTTCCCGTTGACAGTTAAACCTAGAATAGCTGTGCTATTGTAGAAAAGGATTACACGCATAATGCTAAACAAAGATGACTAATTGTGTAGGTCAACTCTTTTGTGGCGGACGATTTCTAATAATGGCGAAAGTCGAACAGTGGTAACATGTTTTGTTCTGTTTGTTCGGCTGATTTGAGAATTGTTTCACGAAACTACACAGTTCATCGACATTGTTACAACATTTTAAGCACGTTACTAAGAAATTGTTTTCTGAATTACTCATTTCAACCGATGCTAATGAAGTAGAAAGATCTCGTTACGGTATTCATGCTGAAGAAATAGTTATACTGGATATAATCTCTTAAAATATTTTGTTAGAAATAGACAACGCTTATGAGGAAATATACTCTAAGGAAATACGGTTAAACACATATTTCCGAAATGAGGACTACGGTCAGTTCTACCATGAGGACAATCGGTTGAGAATTACAATTATTCTCGCAAAATGGACAAAGCGGGTCTGAGTAAAGAATCCTTACAGTGGAAAATCTTTATAATAGAAAGATGGATTCCTGCGACAAAGGCGATGTGTGCAGAAAAATGCCTCAAATTATATTGAAGTCGGAAAAGGCTAGCACAATAGAAGACTCCGTATAGAGGTCGTAGGCTGCTTGAATGCAGACTAAATCGACTTTACCTAGAGACCACTCACAATATGCCTCCATTTTATTAAAGGACCCCTTCATTTTTGCTAAAGTAACAGTATTTACTGGAATTCATAAAATAACCCTACTCTTTATAAGTTACATTTTCATATATTTGCGCAAAATCTAATAAGACTTTATTAAAGTTTCTTCATTTTAATGATGAAAGTAACAGATGAAAGCATTTTTGCCTTTGAATCAAAATTGTTGTGTACGTTAACGCTATTAAAATTTTGAATAAAATACACAATTTTACAGATCTGTGCAATGGATAAGAGCGATTACATTCATTTAACTTCATAGCTCCAGTAGTTGGATTACAGGCGAGATCTCACTCTTATCTTAGTAAGATGCGAAGGACGACAGACCCACCTGCATCAATACGCGATTTGGATACGATATGGCGGAGATGAATGTGACCGAGTGCAAGAGAGTTTCTTGACTTGCATTTAAATTCCTATGCAATCATACGATTATTTACGACTTGTACCTTGGGTTCCGTTTTTCGTTATTTTCGTATATTTACTTTTTTATTTATTCAATTCTGAAGATTGATTAAGTTAAACAAACTTTGATATAATGAAAATAAAATTTTAGTAAAATAGTATGTGGGCTCTCCAGAAGCATACATATATGGTGGGCGTTTAAAAACTAGTAAAAGAATCGTCTCTTCGGCTGATAACGTTCCAGCGGAAACTTGCAGTATTCTCAGACGCAATAAATGGCGCGATCACTCGCGCGTACTCCTCCAAGAAAAGATACAATTCGACCTATATTTTATGTAGAAGTAAATTACAAAATATAAAACCGTAATATTTATGTTATTTGTATAAGAAAAAAATTGATACTTTAGCTGATCATGTCAGTCACCAAGTACTATACACAAAACAATAAACGTCTGATTTTCTTATATGGTCTCCTTTATTTAATAAACAACAGTTTGTCTTGTAAACCATACTTTAAAATAGTAAAAAAAAACTAAACTAAAACAAAAATGCACTATGAACTAAAACAAAAATGCATCATATTCACGACATAGTACGTTGATTCTTCTATTCTTTATTATTGAAGTGTAAGGTACTTTAACTCAACAGTTTAACTCAATATATCGAAATCTAAAAAGGATTATAAATACATATGCCAAAGGTTAAGTGACTTAAAATTAGAAAATCAGCACAAATTTCAATAAAATATTCACACATTGTTAACTTCATTTATACATACATACAGCTCAGCCCAATAAAAGCGTGTTAAAAAATAAAAAGAACCATAAAGAGAATAGGTACATTGTAGTGAATCTCAAAGCTTACAGTCTACACTAGCCTTTATTTTTGATACTAAAATAAATGTCGTCTATGAAAAAAAAACATTACCTCCACATGAGTGGTACGCACAAACGCACATGGCACTCTGTTATTGTTTTGTAATTAATCACTAAAAACTTGACATGTGACAGAAATATCTTATAATTTAATAGTTTTAATAAAAAGATTCACACTTGTGAGTAAAATACGAATTACAAACCGCTAGTTATGTATATGTATGTATATCCATACATACATACCTACATACATATCCACCTGGCGTGAGGATATGTATGATATGTATGTATTGATAGGTATACATATTATACACAGGATAACCAGAGAGCAGGGAATATCGTATATGTATAGCCATTTCTTTGAAATGCTTAAAATTAAGGCAGGTTACCTAATGTCTAGGTGACGATAACCTATCATTATCACTGATACAAACTGAAACAAACCTACGGCTAAATACATTCAGTTAACAGTTTTAGGCGATAAGAAGATCGATTGGCTATGTAAAAATAAATTAACTATATACTTGACCCAATTAATGCTACTCTTAATTCATTTATATGAATAAAACTTTTTACAAAGCAGACGATGGTTTCATTTGTTGTTAACAATCTAAAGCGCAATATATTATTTTATATAAAATCTTCTCTACAACTAAACTTTACAATAGACGTATACTTACAATAGACTACTACTCTAAACTTTACAATAGACGTATACTTAATAGTAGTGCACCTAATTATTTTGATAACTGTATTTGGTACACAATAGTATGCAAACTAAACATTTGGAGTACTCGGTTAGTTAACTTTATGTTCTTCCAATGCAAATCGATTCGGTCCATATGCTGGTTCAATGTATTTGGCTAGTTGGGCTCGAAATTGTTACACCGTCCTGGGAATACGTGTATGAATAAAATTCATGCTTTGAAGCTACACACCGGAATGTAGTTGCACTTTTTACATATTCCGTCAGTAGTTTTATTGGAATTTTTATTGCAACTCAAGGAAGGTTTCGAAACAACACTATGGTATTAGAGAAGTGTTTCTCCGCAAAATTAGAAATAAAACATAGACACAAATTAAAATAATAAAATCCAAACCGATCAAGTGAAAGACAACTTTTCTTTTATTTTTCATAACTAACTGACTCGATTACCGACAACAATTTATATACTTGTCCATCTTACTTTTGAGTCTCGCCTTTTGTGCCATTCAGATCGGGGCTTGGTTGACCCAGTAAATCTAAAACCGGAGGAAAAACGCCCGACATTTTTTAAATTCGATTCCTCAATCAATTAAATTTATATATTATGTAGCATAGCCTTAGCCTATACCTCACAAGAACACGTAACAACTTCCGTACAAAACATACATACATTATGTTCACGCCAGGTCCCTTACGGGGTAGGCAGAGGACACGGAGTGAAAAAAAAAAGAAGAAAAAAACGATATCACAATACCGATTTTATCTATTAAAAAGAATATATTCAAAATAGCAAGTAGTTGACTAATGGATACGTAATATAATCCAATTTTTTCAATCTAGGTAGAGTATCTAGTAATTACAACATTAATAAACTCTTAAACGTTTCTTATTTCGGTTATTGATAAAACCGTTGGTAACAAGCTAATTTCAAAAGTCTGTTAACTCGGCGTCGGCGGTTACTCCACAGCTATTTGTATCAATTTCTTACAAATCTCGACCGTTACGAGTCTCACTCTAAACGTTTGAACAAACAACCTTCTGGTTAATTAAAGTATGAAACGTTGTTGGATGAAAATTAAATAGGCTTCAACAAATTGCGTTGGAAATGTAAGGGTACAGATTCGGCCGCTTTGTGTAAGTGGCGATACTTTGTAAGGTTTTGCTTACTATGGTCACTTTTATGTTGTCGGAATTTCGACATTTGATGTTTTATGATCCCTATGACCTAGTTATTAGTAATAGAATAACGACAGCTTAGCTGGTTCACGAAATTACATTTGGGATAAGGTTAAAACCCGCAACCATTAATTTCAAAATCATATGCTTTTTATTAACTGAATATCGATATTACCTGCATTGCAGCAAAAGAAATAGTATAACTAAAATTTACGAATAAATTCTTGAATGAATTTGAAGTCCGCCACCTACACTTTACCAGCGTGATGTCCTGTATATATGACCATGGTTTAATTTTATATATCTGAGAGGATATCCGTGACCATTTCTACAGGCGTGGGTAATTGACGATGATATGGATGATGAAGATGGCCTAGTGGTTATTATATAACCACTAGGCCATCTTCCAACCAATGCTCGATTCCTTACAAACTTGAATGACAAGTTGTAATTCTGTTTCTGGTATATATATATATCTTTATATAAATATGGATTTCATGGCACTACGCCACGAGGTATTTTAGTGTAGGACTGTGAGTGTGAATCTATTAATAATAATTATAAATAATTACACAATTTTTTACATGTAAAATATTGAGTGGTAAGAGGGTGATTACTAAATTAATTTATGTTAATTCCTAAATGAAAGAAAAAATCATGAACTTATTTCAAAGATGTTCAGATACTGTGATGTAGGTAAGTAGATAATTTGTAGCTAATTTTAGAACCTTATGTACAATTGACTCTACCATTAACAGGCAAAATTCTTAGAGTCAGTATATTATTTAAGAAACACGATAAAGTGAATACTTGAGATAGATAAGCTAGTATCCTGTTACATACAGGATACTAGCTTATCTATCTATCCTCTATAATAATTTATTTTATAGTAAGCAATTATAACAATTCCAGCATATCATAAATAGATGTGCACTAGAACTAGAACTCCAATAAAAACTTTCACGATGGCAATTTAGGGTTCAAACCTCATATTTGAACCCTTACGGGTAAGGTTGGTATATTTTTTCATAGTATAGGTAACTTTTGGAATTCCATAATTATTATCTGCACATCCATGTGAATTTTCACCGTTTACGTTTCTATTGGAGTTTAGAACAATACGAGCACAGCGTATGGCTTGGAAGCAAAATTATATATACTTGACAATATCGATAAATACTTACTAAATTTTTACTAAAATCTCTACAAAATTAGCTATTAAATGCATTGTATTCTTAAAATTTTAAAGGAATTTAATTATTTATATGAACATATAGGTAACATAAAATGTGGCGACCATGTTCTGGACTATGGCCTACCTATATCTAAGACTCTCATACTTGTTTAATAGTGAGTTAAAAGTGGACTAATAATGATGATGGTATAATTTATATCCGAAAGAATAAATAGAACGCACTCTTGAATACAAAAGAACAACAGATAATAATTATATTCCTTAGCTTGCATAGCTAATATACAAAGAGGGAATAAGTCGATCGGGTGCGGTTCAGTGATGGCGGCTGCGTTATTCTTCTCTCGTCACGCGGTACCGTGACGTTTCATTCATTATGCGAGTCTGAATGCGATCTGCTTGGATAAAGCGCCACTAATTATTTCCGTGCTATCTCGTCATCGAAATGCGGCCGAGATGTGATTCAACAGTGTGCGATGTCGTATCGAACGATCGTTTTAATATACAGATGTATAATTTATATGTAAATCTGTAATATACTGTAATATGTAGCAACGTAATTTAAAATATATAATTAAAAAATTATAGATACCTATATTTACATTGTACTATTTGTTAAAATCTTATTTAAATACGGTCTGTAAGGATAGAGATATTTGGCACTCTGTGCTCTCTGCCTACCCCGTAAGGGACCTGGTGTGAAGAGGCGTGTGTGTGTGTTACTTAAATAGTTATTCAAGAAATTAATTTTAAATGTACTATCATATATCATTTATGACTTTATGAGGTGTAACGGTATACAAGTGTAAAATTACTTGGACCGTTTCATTTATTGTATTATTTGCAGGTTTATGTAGACAGAAATTAGAGCCCGTCTGAATTCTATGTGATAATTTACATTTGTTATACTTTTCGCCTAACAATAATTATTTGACCACTAATTTTTTTTTTAATGAAATCTTGTCAACGTCTATAAAACAAAGAAAACCGATGCCAA
>DWPP01000823.1:0-10042 GCA_018251735.1 Eantis mithridates tamenund
ATAAAAACAATGAATACCACATAATAACTACCTACATCTATTACAGATCTATTACATAAATAGATAGATAAAGAAATCTTATTTGGAAGTAAAGGAATTTATTTCAAGGAAATTCTTCATAATATCATAACGTAGTGTCTAAAATTCATGTGTAAATATATAAATTGCCTATTAATAGCTTCTTGCTACGTACCTATATATTTAGTTTGTATGGTTGATTTGTTGTTACACAAAAAGCACAAATCATACAAAAGCGGCTAAAAACAAATTGTATGAAATTTCACAGATAAATTTTCAACAAACTATTTTATTTTATGATTAAAAGTTAATTATTTTATTTTTTGTTGAACAAGGAATCGACATATGTTTGCATAGTAGAATTAAATCTTTATTTGGGAACTTAATCTGCACGTGTGTATGTGACGATACTTTAAAAACGGCTCGTTTGTAGTACAGATTAAATATATATAGTAGTTTATTAGGCATTACAGACATACATACATTAGAAGGGTTGGATTCTAAAGGCTCAGAAGCCCTGATGTTAGGTAAGTGGTCACTACTATGAGATCACCTCGAATAATAGGGTACCCGGACATCACCAGCTCCCCAACCGAAATAAAAGCTAGCTTTACGGCATGTTGTGGCAGTGGCAGGTCCGCGGGCGAACTATACAAAGTCTACATATTAAAACAATGGATGCAAATAATAATCAAGTAATCTAAAACATATTAAGACCGAGAAATGATTTCACATTTAATTAAATTACTTTCTGACAGAATATTCTAACAGTTAGCATTTAAATAAAACTAGGTTTCTTATAATAAAGCTCACTATGATATTTCCAATTAACGCTTTCTCTGAGCCTATTATAAAAGTCTGCAGACCAATTAAAGTTTATTCCCGTTCTCCCGACAAATCTTGGAGGGGAATTTATTCCCAGTAATAATTTATACTTTATCGTAACGGTCACACAAACCAGGACAATAAATAATTCATAATCTGCTCTTTATTCGCAGATTTATTGAATAATATGTATTCAAAAATATCGGGTACGATTATAATTTCATTTTACGCACAATGCTTACGATACTAAAACTGTCTAAAAGTTCATAAATATTTATCAAAGATTTAGCCTTTTATTTATGGCCATGAATAAAAGTTTTTGTTTTATACGTTTCTCTTTTTGGTATGTTGTTTTATTTTTTTAAAACGATTGTTATTTGAGTTAAACAATATATCCACACATTTTTAAAATTTATGAACCTTCTGTGCACCCGCTGAAATATTACCGCTATATATGTATGAATATAATGAGTTGCATACGTTTTTATGTACTATTTTAGCAATTAAAGAAGTATTAAAGTAAGTTTATCTGTACTGAAAAACTGACTGCTAGATACTCAAAAAATTAATTGAAGGTTTAGATATAATGACACATTTATTGTGATACTGGTAATTATTATTTATTGTTAATCCAATTATGAGAGCTTCATAAACTAGACGCCTCTTCTATGTATATTGAACAGAACTGTGTACATAGGTACCCCACAAACAATTCCCGCACAAAATTTATTTAACCACGCGACTACAAACAGTGTCGAGTATAAACACAATTATTCGCAAGATAGTGGCAGAGGAAAATAAATTTAATTCCTTAGCTATCTTGTTTGGAGAACAAACACTAAACAACATTAACTTTAAAGTACAGAATTACACACAGTCCGGAACAGAAATTAGCAAGTGCATTCCCATTTGCAAATTAAAAGGGGCTTACGTTTTAGCAACCGGATCTCCGGCTAATTTACCATTCTCTCTGTCTTTGTGTCTTAGCACGGAACTATGCGTGAGCAGTCTTATCTGGTTCTTAACGAATAACTAAGTACCATTGCTTGTAAACTTTGCTTTGTTTTGATCTGATAAATGCGATTTTTTTTCCTTTCCATTGATAGTTCTTCAAATCGTATTAAACCAAAATAAATTACTAATATCGCCTCTGATTATCTTCTTGTCCCTTTTTAAATATTTGTTGTAAATAGACTGTATGTACTGTATTGTACCTCAGCTAGTAAAAATTGCAATTCACGCAAAATTTCATGCGCGTTAGTATACTGCGTAAGGCACGTTGAGCCGTCAGTTTGGTTGTACCATAGACAACCACAACAGACCAAGCAGCATCAGGTATTTAATAAGTATACGGCTCTCAAGTTACAGTAATTCCGTAACTTAACATGTATCTACTATACTTTTAAATTATCTACCTAGTAACATACGTATATGATATAAAGCAATCCTAAGTCCTATCCTTTGTTCAGCAGTGGACTCTAAAAGGATGACGATGACAAGGTACATGATGATGTATATTGAATCACCGTAAGTTTATCACTCTACAATAAGATCCGTCGCTTATTTCCACGCTACGTTATTCAGAAGAACATTGTTATAAAATGATTGTACCAACAGTAGGTAAACAAAACATGAAGTATCCAAAATAAAATCCAAATACTCGGCGAAATGAATACAAATTTATATAATGCAATGCGATAAATTCACTTCAAACTTTACCCAATTAAGTAACTTTAATTTAGGTTAATTAGCATATGGAACAATTCACAAATTTTGATCTACCTCAATTTATTTGCAGAGCACTAGTTCCTACAAAGTTTAGTACTTATATCAGTTAATGAAAGATCCATATAATGTGCCTTGTTTTGGAGTGTGTTGATACATATATAAAGAGAATATGTTTTCCTATAACACAACTGTACGATTAGTAGTTTATTTAGACAGCAGAAAGAAATTATATATTGCTACGAACTTTACTCGAACGAACGGAGAAAGAATATGTAGAATATGTACTAAGTACTGTAGCACAAACTTTCTACTGTTATTATATGTGCATTTCAAGGAAGTGTGCTTCCTATTATAAAGTGAAAACAAGCATGTAGTTGAGTGAATAACCTTCGCTATTCTTCTTCGATGGTTAAGCATTATTTTGCATTTTTGTAATTCAAAATAAACCTTTAAGAAAAACTGCATCAACAATTCAACAAAAAATGAGAGAGCACAGCGCCACTAATGTAAAAAAAATAAACTTCTTTTTTTTAAGGATTTCCAAATAGCGTCAATAACTGCTATATCACGTACTGACAGCTTGTTCTACCGGGTGCCCTCCGAAATACAAAAGAGTGTAATTTTGTCACTAATGTTTCACTTCATAGATCGTTTGCAATCCAACAGTAACTGAGAGGTCATTCGCCCTTAAGTCGGAATTACAGTAGGCTAATATCTTTCAAAGTTTCACTAACAAATCATCAAAGATACATCCGGGACACATCCAAAGTTTGCGCTCAGTGCACTTGTCTTGACATATTGTTTTCGACTCGCCGGCGCCCTATTCATAAGCTTTTCTTAAATAGCCAGCCAAAATTACGCTTTGTTTACAAAAGTATGCAGTATAAATTGGGCCACACTAATCTTAATGGCTGCGTCTTTGCCGTTGCACACAAAATCTCAAACATAAAACCATCGGATTCTTTGATCTGAGCGAGTAATGACAGAAATAGACGCGGAACACGTATTACGTCACTGTTCACATTATTACACTTTACTGTTTGCTTGTTTTTCTATCTCATGATTTAATATTTCTGTCATTGACATTAGTTGGAAATATTACTTTACTTTATTCAGCCTCTAGGCATGTGGCTTTGACGTCAAATAATACCTCTATTCTACTCTTAACATAATTAGCAAATAATACCTCTATTCTTATCTTAATATCATTATTAGTTATCTTGTTTACTTCAATTGTCAATATCTATACATACCTCGTGAAACAGAGAGTTAGCTTTTAACGATAATTACGTGAATGGAGGAGTATATAATAAAGCTCATTTTTACTTGGGGAACGTTGCTTAGTATCATATTTGTTTGTGATGTTTATTAGAATGTCTCACATTTTGACATTTTAAAGTTTAACTAAAACGAGATTTAGTATTAAATGTTATTTGTTTATGGTTTAAATTATGGTCGAATTTATCTCAACGTCGAATTGTTAATATTATTCTCTAAAAATCAATCATGTTAAATAAATGAAACAAAGGCAACCATTATAGAAAAAAAATTGTAAAGTTACCTAATTACAATGGTGTGCCCAAGCGTGCGAACAAAGTTAATTATTAAACTGATTCCGCCTGATGTAGTTAATTACTTAGTTGGTATGCTCATGGGGTATTAGAGGAAGTAATTAAACCCAAATATACGGATCCTTAAGCTGATAAATATTGCAAATTCGGCACTTCCTGTGTCTTTGAGAGTGGGAAAATGGCTGTTAGGCAAAATTAGCCTTTTCAGAACCACAAAATTAACATTGTCAGCACATAAAACATTGTTTTTGTAATTTTCGATCTTCCTCCACACCATCTTTTAAAAATTCATCAATTTATAGTCGAAATCAACGAATTTTAGGTCTTTTTCTGTCTTGCATTCTTTCAGGTGGTCACTTTGACATAGAAATGGGGCATGTTTTTGTAACAATTTTTAAAAATTAATAAAGGTCTTCAACCTTCAAAAGCCTGAACCTTTCAAGTCCCGCAATTTCCGGCATTTTTATTAATTCATTCATTCTCCATTCCATCCAGTACAGATTCGCACCTTTATTTTGATATCTGTTATACAAATATTTGCGTCGATCTCCATAGTAGGAAGTGTGTACTTACTCCCATCGCTTGCTTCCGAATTGCTTCCATTTGGCAACTCAGCTAATATTTTATCGCTTAACCGTAAGCGTAATGGCATCGAATAGTACGTAGGTACCATTTTATCGTAGTTCATAAATAATTCATACAGAATCCCGTGGGAGACGTGTCAATAAAATGCCGACAGAGTCGTAAAATTTGGCAAAATTACTCAAACCTCCCTAAGGATATTTTTCCGATATGAAGTAATATAAAATTTCCATAATTAAATTAGCTGGCTTTTAAAATCTGATACGCTTTTAGAGATTCAATAGGCGAAAGTTACTTTCATTTTACTGGATTTACTTTATCACTTTTACACTTAGATTGCTATTGATAGAGTCTAGAATTTTCCAAGAAAAACATTTAATCACAGAGTTAAGCGAAGTTCAAAATATTAATTATGTTTCGGTGGAAATCATTTATGTAGTTAGTTATTTGATATAATTGAAACCTACGTTCGAAATATGAGAACATTTAGTGTAATAATTCCTGTAAGTATATTTAATTAAGTTAGTAAGTGTTTAATGTGCGTGTGTGTGAGTATAATGTGTTGTTTGTGTAGAATTAAACGAGATTGCGACTTCAAATGTGTAACGACGTGGCTTTATAATTATTGTGTTGTATTGATGTGGTATTTTGGGAATGTGCTAGTGACTTGTGACTTGGCGTGAAGATGTGTGTGTGTGTGTGCTAGTGACTTGTGGAATACTAGACGCTTTGATACGTACATGTTATTAAAGTACATTGTTTATGACTAAATAAGTAAAAAAATATAAATATTCTAAGTTAGTTTAAAATACTTTACTACTTTATGAAAAACTGTAGGAGGATTGAGTTAGCTAATATACTCAGCACTATTTTTTGTATTACAGTTGTTTTTAATTTAATTACTTGACCGTTGAATGTAAATTTGTATGTTAAACTTTGAATAATGTTGTACATATATCCGCGTAAGTCCCATATAATTAATATAGCAAGGTGATACTTTCCACAGCAAACTTAGCATCCTGGTTCCTTAGCACCCGTTTAGCCTAACATCACTTTTATATTTTTGGAACAAATAACTACGTTCGTTTAACATAAAACTACGTTCGTATTTTAAATTAATAGTATAGAAACAATAGCACCCAAAAAAAACCTAATAAAAAAAACTTAACTCAAAATATCACTCAATTACAATTTTACAAAAAAACACGATATTAAAATAAAATTAAGAATGAAAACTCGATAATAAACATCAATTGGTTATTCAATGAAGCCATATCGGATGAAAATGAGTTCGCTAATTGCGACGATTCCGCAGTTAATTAATAATATCAGGGATTCAAGCTTGTTGGAAATTATTCACCGCTTGAACTTTGCTACAGTCGAAATAAATCCAACCGTTGAAATCTGGTTAAACAAACTATATCAACGTAGTCAGTATGGAATTGATCCAACTTGCTGTTATCTTTGAGCCTTTTTGAGAACTTTGGATTCGTTTTCCAAACTGGAGGAAGACGCAGGATGGAGCTTAAATCACCACGATACTCAAATAAGGCTTTTTGGTGATCTGACAGCACAACTTATCTTCTAACAATCTGTGATAAGTCCGTCTAATCATTTACTGGCTAGCTTTGATCCGTCTAATCATTTACTGGCAAAATCATGTGATTTAGCCAGTAAATGTTGAAATGAAAGCTTTCCAATAGCCAAAATGTAGAAAAATATATGTACGTTTGTAATTTACAACAATAATAATTTCCTTTAATAACTTTAAAATACCTATTTACACTGTGAAGTTTAATTCCTTGAAATGCTTTAGTTCAAGAAATATAGTTCTATATATTTAGTGGTATACGATTATGTTAACCTTTATCATCAAGGACTAAACCAATTTTTCTGGAGTGGAAAGAAAAAGGTAAGCCCGTGGAGACATAATTAGGGCGTTGATGGAAAATAAAAAGTAAAAAGACGATAAACAAATCACAAAAAATATTTTAAAATATAATGCGATAAGCTTGGTATGGGGTTAAATATTTTACACGACAGTCAATCTTCAGCCGAAAGTGTCATAATAGCAAACGAAGTTGAAGTAATTTCAAATTCTTATCACGAGTACGGCTTCTTTATACTCATCCCCCTTTCCTGCCTAATTAATTTTGCACCCTTTACTTTCACAACGACATACTTTCTCATCTGATTATTCCGATATAATTAAATTTTCGTTTCATTTAATATTGTCTTTAAGTGTCTCATAACCAATGTTCACATGGCTTAATCTTATTTATATGTTCATAAAAAGAAAAAACGATTTAAAATATTTGTCATATACTTTTTAACATCGTTGTTATGACATAATCTTTTAAACGTTCGGGCGATTTGGATTTTTTTTTTTGTTCAATGTGTAATTATATGTATTAAAAAACATTCATAAGGAAAGCCGTTAGATACAATTTAAACGGAGGTGAAATTGTTTAGTATTCCAGAGAAGCGACATCTAGTCTAGAATATACCATAGACGAAGCTAATTACAAATTAAGCTAATATTATGAGTACAATAATCTTATTATTTTACTTTACTAGTAGATATGCAATTACTACAGCAATTAGCAACTTATCATTCACTGGAGCTAAGAACATTATAACAAAACATGTGTCTGCCTACACAGATGACAGCCCGAGATAGGATATGACAGCTTTTGTTCCCTCACAAATTACTCACGCACATTAGTTACCATGAATTAGGCACAATGTGTTCCATGTAACGTTTCTAAGTAGCCACAGTTAAATAGAATAACCTGAAATTATAGTATAATCGTTGTTATTATGACTAATCCATTTTCGATTACAATATGTCAGGTCCCTTAGGGGGTAGGCAGAGGGCAAAATAAAAAATAAAATAAACAAAAGTACATAATTATGATTGTACAGTTAATGACTTTTTCTTGGAAAAAGAAAATGGCTTCCTCAATTAATAACCACAAAAGCTTCCAAAGATTCGGAGAATTGAAATCAAAGCAACCATTCTAGTTGCTATGCAGTAGAAACTCTTAATCAGGTTAGGGCAAAGGTTATGTGAAATTTAAAGTAAATTAAACATGGAAATCATTTCCCCGAAGTAACCCGTAATGTATGAATATGAGGAAGATCCACCCACTGCGTCCGTTTTATCCTTCTCCGACATACATCAGGTTTACAAACAAGAGTCGAACTAAAGTACAAACAGTATCAACATCCAAAGGGTCCTCGTCAGGTTAGGATATGTTGGAATTCCTTAGATAACGGTACCACCAAGATCATTCAACAGACACTTGAACAAGTTTCGTACCGCTCGCGAACTTCGTCGTAATAAATATGTTTGCTGGCATTAGCCGTATGTTATCGTGCTAACATAATTGAAAAAGTTCTGACAAGGGTTAACTGGTCCCGCCAAATACTCTCGCCTGCCGTAAATTACTGTATTTTATCGCATTAGTGCTAAAACTTAAATGTGCTTATCGTTCATAATCTTAGTTATGTGACCTCTAAAGAAGTTGACCGCAGTCTTGTAAATCTTAGTAGCTATAAAATGTGGACGAGTTATTTTGATTACTAAGGATTTATCTTACGTACCAAAATACTTATACCTACATTGTAAGGTTCTTATGTAGTATACTAGGTTAATTTATTTAGACAAACATTATTACAATAAATTAACTAAATAAACTAAATAACTTAATAAATTGTTCGTTTGAACGCATTGTTCGTTTAAAAATGTCAGATTTACTATTGACGACTCAAGTTCGCACTTTTCCAGCATAATCAGTCTATCTACATCCATCAAAAATTTAATGACGCAAAAGACTTTTTGTACCTGGCTATATTTTGAGCTATGCAAGCTCTAATATTACATAATTACTTCTACTACGTGAATAATTTTGAATTACCTATACTGTAAGCTTAATGAAATTATATTATATTGTAGGCAGCGCATTGCGGCAGCGTCAGTCATCAAAGTGGCGTGTACCGATATCGCATCTCGTGGTGATGAATATAAGCGATAAACTGGCCCGGTTTATGCATTCAGTGATAAATTCTCCGCTAAAATAATCATAACATCATTTTTGTAGTTTATGATGACGACAGTTTTATGCGTTTTTTTGTGTGTACTCGTGATGAAAAGACATATTAGACACAGGCTCTTAAAAGGTACAAAAAGTCTAAGTAAACTCTTGTGATATGCGTGAGCTATGACTGTGAGATGATAGTATATACGGAGGCAACATAACACATTTATAGCTGTCTTGTGTGCGTATTACAGCTCCATAGTTATAATGTAATATATCATCACCATCATCAACAACTCATTTTATGTCCCACTGCTGGGCAAGGGTCTCAGAAAACAGGTAATCCACCACGCTGGTCAAATATGGATTGGCTGACTAACATGCGTTCAACAACTTTCCTGAGAACTTTTAGGCGTGCAGGTTTTTCTTCACTGTAATGTATGTGATAATTAGTAACTAACTAATAAGCACATAATTTCGAAAATGTTCGAATCCTGATGAGTCCTGAATCGAGTATCAAATGAACTTAGATCACGCCTTAATGTTACATAATTATGGTTTTATTGTTACATATTAAGTTTTTAAAAATATTTTTCAATTTAGTAGGCATTAAGCATTTTTAAAACTAAAAAATTAATTTATTCATATTCATAGATTGATAGAAAAAAAAATTGACAAATACACTTTCTTTGCATAGTAAGTTTGAGAATACTCTAAAACTGGCTACAGTAACATATGGATTTTCAACATAAAATCCCTACAATTTACTTGCAAAGAAATAGAATATCGTCTATTGTGGCGTTTGGCACAAAAAGGCTGAGTGTGAAAGAAGGTTTCCACCTTTTTAACTTCTGACAGGACCGGGATAGCTGTGCTCTGAAAGTGCTTACGCTCGGAAATTTTCAATCCCGGAAAGAGGACGTGTCACTGATCTTTTTTTGGAATGAAGTCGGTAGATGTCGGATATCTTGACGAGTGAAGCATTATAAAGGATTTTACGCTTTAACATAATGTGAAGTTGATATAAACTAAAACGTTTTGCGATCTTTTAAATGGCAATAAAAAAAAAATATTTATAATTATTTCAAGTTAAATAATATAGTAGCCGTGATGTGGAATTCAGTAAAGGACCTGCAAGTCTACACCTGCAAGTCACCAAGATGTACTTGTTGACTTGAAGGTGGTTTTGCTAAAATCTAAACCAAGATCTGAAAAATTTAAAGGGAAAGACGAAAGATAAATCTGATTTACGTAAACGCTTGGATGTCACAAAATAAC
>DWPP01000824.1:0-10042 GCA_018251735.1 Eantis mithridates tamenund
TACATAGTAAGTAGCGCCATCTGGCGTAGCATTACAAAAATAGAAAACAGGCAAAGGAATATATAGCGAACAGCCTAATTATTTATAAAATTTTATCCAATACTCCCACTAAATTTTATAAACAAAACCATCTTATATCTTCCTACTTTTAATATAATCAAGTGATCAAGTAGAGTTAACTTACATAACTGGCATTATTTCATCTCTTATACGTTCAAATTTTAAAGTAGGTAGAGCCTTAGTAAAAATATCCGCTAGTTGATTTGAACTTTGCACATACTTAATATTAATTAACTTTCTTTTAACTTTTTCTCTAATGAAATTTTACATCAATATGTTTTGTCTTTTTATGATAAACAGGATTGTTTATTAGTTTAATTGCACTTTGATTGTCGATACAAAGAGTTGTACAATTTTGAATGACATCAATTTCTTTAAAAAACTGTCTTAACCATAAAAGATTCTTAGCTGCTTCACAGCCAGCCACAAATTCGGCTTCTGTAGTTGATAAAGCGATACAAGGTTGTTTTTGACTAGACCAAGATATAGGGCCACCATTTAACATAAAAATATAACCACTGGTTGATTTTCTTGTATCTAAGTCCCCAGCAAAATCTGAATCTGAATATCCAATTAAACTCTCATGACCTTGATACTTTATACATAAATTTTTAGTTTTTATAAGATATCTAATAATTCTCTTAAGTTGGTTAACATGATGTATACTAGGATTATTGATATATCTACTTAACAGATTTACTCCATAAGCAATGTCTGGTCTAGTCGCTGAAGACAAAAACAGTAATGACCCTATGGCTTCTCTGTAAGGAAAATCAATCTGCTTATTGTCAATATTTTTAGTCAACTGAACATTTACATCAATAGGTGTACTGCTTGAGTGTGCAGTGCTCATATTATATTTACTTATCAACTGTTCAATATATTGTGTTTGACTGATACAAACTGAATTATCTTCTTTCAAGATTTCTAAACCAACAAACCTATTTAAAATTAATTCTTTGATATTAAACCCCTGCTTTAAATAATCAACAATTTTATCCAATACTGATTGAATTTGACTGTGACATTATGAGAGCATCGTCTACATATAATATTAATAAGGCTTTAATACCATTAAAGTTACCTACAAATACACAATTATCTGCTTGTGACCGAACAAAACCAAACTTTAATAGGAAATCAGTAAACTTTTGATTCCAGCAACGAGATGCCTGCTTTAGGCCATACAGGGCTTTATTTAATTTACATATTTTATTTGCTGGTGCTTTGACACCATCTGGGATTACCATAAAAATATCCTCTTCTAATTCCCCATATAAAAAAGCTGTCTTAACATCTAATTGCCTTAGATTCCAATTATACTCAGCAGAGAGAGATAACAGTATTCTTATTGATTCATATCTTGTAGTAGGTGAAAAAATTTCATTATAATCTATACCTTCGATTTGTGTGAAACCACGGGCGCAAAGGCGGGCTTTATATTTTTCTACTTTACCATCATTAGTTCTTTTAATATTAAAAACCCATTTTGAGGTTATAGTTCTCTGGTTTTCATTATCCACAAAACTCCAGGTGTTATTGGTATGATGAGCTTCTAATTCTTCATTTATGGCTTCTAGCCATAACTCACTCTCTTTACTATTAATTGCTTCATTATAACTCACAGGTATATCCAGTTCTATTAAATTTGCCTCAAAAAAATCATTTCGACGTGTTCGCAAAGTAATGTTTGAATGATCTGTATGTGATAAGTCAATTTCTTGAGAAGGTTCATAAGTCTCATCATTTTCATCATCTGCAGTGCTATCATCACTTTCAGTCACCTCATTGTTATCTATCTCCTCTTCTACATTTTCTTCATTATCATCCCAAATCAAGATTTCAGTTTCATTTTTCTTTATTTCAGGACTTTTCTGTTCATTAAAAATAACATTTCTTGATATTGTTACTCTCCTTGTCATTGGATCATACATTTTGTAGTTTAAATTATCATATCCGACTAACATCATTTTACAACTTTTACTATCAAGCTTCCTTCTCAACTGATCTGGCACATGAACATATCCTTCACATCCAAACACTCTGACATGATCTAGACTAGGTTTAACGCCACTCCATAACTCCATTGGGGTAATATTTGGTGTTTGACTTGAAGATGTACGATTTAACAAATAAACAGCACAATTCACAGCTTCTGCCCAAAGATTAAGTGGCACTTTTCGAGCATAAAGCATGGATCGAGCACTTTCAACTATTGTCCTAATTTCTCTTTCTGCTCGACCATTTTGTTCCGGTGTGTAAGGGGCAGTTAGCTCATGAGTAATGCCCTCACTGTCAAGATATTCTTTAAAGTCTCTGCTTAGGTACTCTCCACCATTGTCAGTGTGTAATATGCGTATACTATGTAAGAACTTGTTTTTAATCATTGAATTATATTTCTTAAAACAGCTTAGCACATCACATTTGTTCTTCAAAAAATACACATAGTTAAAACTCGTAGCAGCATCTTTAAAAATAACAACATATTTCATACCTTGCACAGATGGCACGCTGAATGGTCCACAGACATCACTATACACAACATCACCCGGTTGCTGTGGTCCTCTGGTTGATTTCTTGAATGGTTGACGAGCATGCTTACCATAAGCACAACCCTCACACACAAACTTGTCACAGTCTGTTAAGTCTACACCTGTAATAACATTGTTTTTGCACATTTTCTGTATTTCTTTAACATTCAAATGTCCTAGACGTTCATGCCAGGTTTTAAGGTCCAATTTTTGCACTACATTACATACTGGATTTTGAAGTGTTTTCACCTTTAACTCATATAAATTGTTGCTTTGTAAGGATGCACACAACACTACAAGGACAATACCTTGTATATTAAAGCATCTGCATGTTTCTTAATAATAGTATAGCCTTGTCTTGTTACAACTCAGTCCGAAAATAGATTTCTTTTCAACTTTGGTACATAAAGAACATTTTTCAAAATACTTGTCTCCCACTGTCCATTGATACACTTGTCTATCAATATATTTCCTTGGCCAACTACTTCTACAGCTTCCAAGTGGTTTCCAAGTTTTAGTGGGTGTCCAGTGTACTCGTACAATTCAGCAAAATTTTCACGTATGAAACACATGTGGGCTGAGGCACCGCTGTCTAAGATCCATTTTGAATCATCATAGTTATTCCAATTTGCATTTTCTACATTGAATGCTAACATATTCATATCTCCTTGTTGTTTCTGTTTTTGTTTTGAAGCACGGCAATTTCTGGCATAATGACCGCGTTTCCCACAGTTGTAGCATATAAAGCGGTGTGACTTTTCATTTGACCCTTCATTTAACTTTTCATCTACATCTTGCTTGTTTGTTTTCTTTAATGGAATAGTTTTCTTCTTCATATTTTGTTTTTCGACTAGTAAAGCAGTTTCATTATCTTCTTCTACATTCAAACTGGCCTCCTCAGCTAGCAAACGTGCTGTCAGATTAATTACAGTTTGATTTTTCGGATCGAGTGACATCTATGCCTGGCGCACAGATCTGTACTTGGGAGGTAGTGAACTCAGAATTTTTGTTATAATTGCAGTTTCACTAATAACTTCTCCACTTTCTTTAAGTTGCTTAGCCAAACTTTCCACCTTAGCTATATGCTGTGCTATGCTGTCTGCTGGTGACATTCTATATTGATAGAAACGTTCATGTATCATCATTTTTGTCATCTCAGACTTTTGTTCATAGATGGACTCAAGCTTGGTCATCACCTCCAACGCTGATTCGCAATTTTCGATTAGTGCTATTTGATTTAAATCCATAGCAGACGTCAAAACAAACATCGCCATGCCGTCGTCTTTATCCCATTGAATCGCATTTCCCTCTGGTTTTGGAGTGTAGATATCTAGCCCCTTTGCACGCAGGGCACATTTGATTTGGAATTTCCATTGTTTAAAGTTCGTTCCATCGAACTTTTCTAGGTTTGTCTTTCCAAACTCCATTTTGAGGTTACAGAAAGCACGCACTGTCGAAAATCACTAATAACAACTTTCCTGTTTTCTCTGCTCTTTGTTTATCACTACTTGTTAATTTACGTGGCCCTGGGCCCATAACCTATTGATTTCAGGATAAATAAACAAGATTTCTTTTCTATGTTATAGCACTGAGTCTTTTATTTTATCGAAAAAGGAACAAAAGCCCACGAACAAGAAAATTACATAGTAAGTAGCGCCATCTGGCGTAGCATTACAAAAATAGAAAACAGGCAAAGGAATATATAGCGAACAGCCTAGATTTAATTTAATTATTTATAAAATTTTATCCAATAGTAGTCACGGTAGTCAGATGCGGACATTTATATATGAAAATTGTTTAAGTTGCCAACAAGGTATTACAACTTGTAAATAAACAGCTTAGTACTGTCACTATTAGCTAAGTACTTAGCTCCTTCTTGCACTAATCTGTAAACGTATTAGCGTAATCGAGTATTACGTTTAAGATCCAATTACCTTCCGCGATAATATCGGTTCATTCCTCTTTTTCGCAAATTATAAATTCCTTATCCTGTTTCTCTCTTAGATTTCGAAGATGAGTAGACAAAATATCTACTTTAATTTTTAGATACTTCGTCAGCTTTAAAACTTTACAATTTCCTTAACACAATAGATTTTAGCCGACTGGACTACGAGCTCCTATTCTAGCAGGCCACGGCCCCGAAAGCCGCTTTTTGTCATCTCTTTCTATTTCTAAGGGATAACTCGTCTTCTCATTACAAGGAAACCTTAATAGCCCCGTAGTCTTCTTACGCTAAAAAATAATCTTAAATGCTTGAAACACTATCGAAATGCCTAAGTACTGCTAATTACAGCATTACCTAGGCTTTTTTAATTAATTTTAATATTTGTTACCTATAATATGTATTAGTGTAATCTTCTGTTACGTCCAAAATCCAATTACGTCACGGGAAATTATTTTAAGAAGTCATTCCCCTCTTAACCTACAATACATTACGAAACCTCTTAGAGAATGTGACATTTCTGTGTGACTCGTACAAGAGGAGGTCTTTAAAAATACCACACTTGTTCACAGGTAAGAGGGGAAGGAGTCTTAGGTTTTCGTCTAATCATTCAATAATCACTAGACAAATCTACTATTCAATATGGCGCTTTTTAAACTCACAAGTGCGAACGCTGAAAATAGTTAATTAATAAAAGCATATTTTTTAAACTTTCAAATTGTAAAAAAATATTTATCCTTATAAAATTTAAAAAATATTTATACCTTTGAATTTAGAATGAGAAATCAATCTTCACTTTGATGGCGGCCAATTTAGTTTTTTTTTACTTCAATCTACCTTGATTTATGTTATCTATTAATCAGAGATACTGGGATTAAAATACTATAACTACTGTAGCTGATCACATTTCTTGTGTAAGCAATTTCAGACTGTTACATGTAATATGGGAAATCAGTATCTGAGAATTGTCTGTACAATTAATTAATCAATTACATTGATTTATCAATACAATCACATTTACCTGGACCATAGGTAACTAGTACTAATCCCTGTTCCCATATTCGCATTACCGTAATCCTCTATTACGTCAGTGACCTAATTACGTCACATGGCTTATTGGGAAGTCATTTCTCTTTCTTGCACTAGATATATCTATACTAGATGTATCTACATTAATCGCATTACGTTAAGCTGGGCATTGACGATCAGTTTTTTTGCTTCAATCTAAGCGTAAAACTGTGGCATAATTACAAATGGTTTAGGCTAACTAAATTTTCCTACTCACTGTCGTTACTCTTCGTTCTTCAGTTGTCGCCATTTTAAAAACCAAGACTATACAGAATACGCTCAATAACCGCGGGAGCTGCGAGTGACTGACGCCATTGGAATGACGATCGCATACTCATAGGCAGTTTGGCGTTATGTGCCCAAAATTTCATGGCGCATCGTCAGTTAAAACTCTGGAGTGATAATTAGACACTCACGATCAAATTTTGGATGGACGCCACAGTTTTACGTCGATAAACTGATCGTCAATGCGCAGTTTTAGGAGCGATACTTCTTCAAGATATTGTATAATTTGACGGTGGTAGAACTCGGTAACAGCTTAGTTTGTAGAAAGGCCGTTATAACTTAGTTTGTTTGATACAGGATTTACTTTCGGCGGATCCGGGTTTAAGCTCCAGCATGCACTACTAATTTTTCGAAATCATGTGCATATTAGTTAGTTACTAATTATGACGTGGGTTTTCTTCACCGTTCTTCAAAGCCATTCATCGTAATCGTGGTGACACCTGCATGCCAGAAAGTTCCTGAAGGCGTGTGAAGTCCGCTAATCTGCATTTAATCAGCGTGGACCTAAAGGCTCAGAGAAGGCTCTGAGAGGAGACCCGTGCAATGGGACAGTAAATGGGTTGCAGGTGATGTTTGATGATCGGTGTAGTTATTTCGCATTGGAACTAACTTTACACATGTTAACTAGTTTCAAATAAGGAGATTTTCAATTTCACTGTATTTTATATATGTTAAAAAACTAATTACTTTTTATAGGCTTAGCCAATAAGATCTATTTAAATTTGATCCAGATCTGAACTTAATTTTGAGTTATCCGTAAATTATTAAGGACTTGATTAAAAGGAAGCTTTTTTTATATGTCCTGGCAATGTTTTAAATTTTTGAGCTCGATTTATTTTTCTCCTAAGAGGCTAATTATTCTTGGTTTGGTATTGTTGTGTTAGTCCTCAAGAGATGCAATGCATTTGTCATAAACTTTAAATAGGACAAGTTTTCTTGGACTTGGTCATCCTTGTTGCTGTGATTTTTCGAAAAGATGATACTAAAAATATAACAAAAAATATTTTAAAATTTCCCTACTTGGCGGTAATATGGTCTATATTATACTTGGCTATATTACCGCCAAGACGTGACGATTAAAAATTAATAGTATGAAAAAATCGTTGACTTTAAATTGTCAAAGTGGAAAGATAAAATTTTTATTATTTGATTATTTTAGAGTATATAGATATTCATTTATATTATACTAACTAATTAACAAAACACTTCAGGAAATAATAATACATTTTTATTTGTTTCAGGTACGAAATACGAAACCTCATCAAGCAATATAAAACGCGTATAGTCGAGGTTTGAGAATACGAATAATATCATACTAAATATTTACCATATTTATAATACTTTAAAATCCTTTTAGATATGGAAACTACTGTATTTTAAAAAAGATTTATTTTACACATTCCGTTTTTAAAATCAACCATGGCTTTCTCCGTCTCCGTAATGCCCCTCCCACGGGACCCGGGATCGACTTAACGGGATTGCAATCTTTAGACGCAGCACTGCTGGAAATTTCAGCTCCACGTCAAAGCGATATTAAAAGATTTCTAACATTTTTTGCATTGAAAAGGTATTGGAGATGCTACTCGTAGCCCTGTGAATTAATAAATACGCTTTGAAGTTTTTCCTCTCTGTAATTAAAGGAAAATAGGTAAATTAAAAAAGTGAATAAATGATAGACATTTCTCTAATTTTTTAAGAGCTGAGGTAACTACCATGAGGTCCTGACCATGTCATGTAAGTCTTTAACATTACGGTGGTTTTATTTTCGCACATCTTGAATAAAATGCTTGAATTAAGTATTCTTTTTTATTTAAATCTTATCAGCTTTTATTATTAAAAAAATATTGTAATTAAAATAAAAAATATCCATTTCACGTGGTAACGTGGATAATTTCAACAGGAAAATTACTAAAAAGATTTTTTAACATGACGTTATGGTATCATTTTGATATGTAGATAGTATAAAATGCAAGGTAGATTTGAAAAAAATGAGGAACTACACCTAAAAAGTCAAAGCAAAATTTATTCTGTGAAACTTTACCATTAAAATCCTAGGAGATTATAAGTCTAGACTTCCGGAAATGAAAATACATTTTCAAAAATTTTAGCTACTACGAGTTTCTTTTTACTAACCACAGTCACACAAATCTCTTAGGAGTGATGTTAAAAAAAATAGAATATTTCAAAATATTACTAAAAGTTTAGCATTTTAGTCAAGAAAAACTGTAGAAATTATGTGGTAGAAATAACAGATTAACAATAACGGAATCAAGTTAAAAAAGTAGCGATAACTCAGTTATGTACTTGTGTCTGGGTTCGAATCCCAAGATGTATTTTTCAAAGTTTGTCTGTTTTGCCTAATCGATTTTGTATATAAACTTTCAACATCTTGAAATTTACTTTTATTTGATTTTACACATGGTAAAATGTTCCCATGTATGAAATCATATATATTTATATGTTCTTTTTTTTTAATCACTAACTTTTTGCATCAACTGTTTAACTGATTGTGTCTAGGATGTAAGTTTAATAAAAAAAAGTGAATAAAGTAAGAAAACACTATACGAGAATACAGGTTCAATCGGTAGCCATGTTTTTTATTAGACGAGAAATTCCAGTTTAACTTCTTTAATAGTATCATTAAACCTTCATATTATTTAAACAAAGAGAAGAAATGTTTTTGATCAAAAGATAAAACATTGTAAGATTAGCTTTGTCGGTGCTTTATACAATATTTACTTGTAAGAGCCTTTATTCATAATCTATCTCCTCAATGGGACTCGTTTTGCGCGATTAAAAAAGTTTATTCCCAATTTTTTTTCATTATTTCTCTCCGTGGAAGCTTAATCGTAAGTAATAATCACTAATACTTAGGTGGTTCAATATCCATTCATCCAAAACAAGGCAATCCTTGTTTTTTAAATTTAGAACGTTCGTTAAATAATTCAGTAATCAAACAATTGATTTTCGGTTACCTCAAACGGGGTTGAAAGAGGGAAATGAGATTTTAGGGAAGGATTTTATTTTGCGTGGTCCAAAAAGCCATAAGTGAGGGAAATATTTGATGAAGCCAAAGTTAACATAAGCTAGCATATTATTTATGAAGAAAGAAGACGGAGTACGGGAAGGTCTTCATTTTCGTAGTCAAATCAAAGTGAACAAACAAACCAAAATGAAGTCAAACCATAAGCGACCGTTTATATTTTATATAACACTTTTTTCTTTTATAACATGTTACAGGAAAGTCGAGTATCATACAATGGATGTCGATATGCTGTGTTATGTCGTCACTCCTAAATCTAGTAAATAATATTTTCGTTTTCCTTGTGAAAAAGTAATTCGGCCAAAATCGGATAGCAAGGTCGAGTGTGGAACTGAGAATGATTGCGGAAAGGGTGAGAATAATGTTCTGAGATTGGAATAATGATTTGAGACTGGAATACGTTCTTGTTCTGGTATTGGAAAATGATTTGATTTTGGAATAAATAAACAGAAATGAAAAATAATTTCGGTCATTCGATTAGTACTTAATTGACATTTAACCTACTGGATTACTACTATGGTTTAAATAATGAAATTTGAATTTTGGTGCAATTTGAATAAGGCTTATTTTGGCGAAACAAACTCCTATTCATTTAAAATATGTGTGTTGGTTATCATTTTGTTATTAAAAAACGCTGACACACTCATATTGAATTGCTACACATACAAGACACTGAAAGTATTTTTATCTAAGCAAACAAAAAAGGAAATTAGATTTTACAAATCAATAACGCTTTATTAAGAATAGTTCAAAATGAAAAAAAACAAATTTTAATGAAAACACGTTAAGTTTTTGCAATAAAATAAAAAAAGGACCTCCACCATGTTTGAAGTAAGATTAAATTTAGAAATTGCATACATTCAATATTACAGGATAACCGAACAGGAAAATAATCAAAAATCGATATAACAATAATCGTAACCGTTACTACGATCGCCAGCTGTTGAATATTGCTGGAACGCGTACTCATCGCGTATTATTAAGGTAAATCGACATATCATCATCATATCAGCCTATTGCATTTCACTGCTGGACGTATGACTAACGAAGTTTGCGCCAAATATCACGATTTTCCCCAACCTTAAACTAACCTGCGACGTTAAGCGGATAGTT
>DWPP01000825.1:0-10038 GCA_018251735.1 Eantis mithridates tamenund
CAAATTTTTGTGCATATCAGTAATCAATTATTATTATTACGGCTGGTATGCTAAAGGAAATCGCTAGTATACTTCTTGGCTAAAAGTTTACCAAATGGCTTATTTGGTAAACTTTTACACTTAATAAAATCACCAATTAAAAGTTCTCTAGTTGTCGAACCTCATATCGTCGCTGTTATATTTTTTTTTTTTCTTATCTTCGTCCTTTTTATCTCTTATTGGGTTTCAATCGGCCCTCTATAAAATTTCAGTGTCTAACATAGGGGCCAAATTCTCTAACGTTTGAGTTCCCACACCTGAGACCAGCATTTTGCCATTTACGTCAATTGAATCGAATGGGCTATTGATTTTCGATTTGTAGAGTTATAAATCTTAATGAAGAGAATTATAAAGTATTTTATAATTAAGTCTTTTTTAATTTAAATTCACACAAATTATACAGAAAATCATTAAAGGGAAGATAATTATTTGCTACTATTATTGTTTTCCTGCATTAATAAGTATATTTTTATCTTCACATAAGATTAAACATTAATTATTATTATACTATTGTATCCACTATGTTGATCATGGATAAATGATAGTGCTTTTGACATACTTTTGAAAACAATATGTTTGAATATGTTAGTTAGTGCAAAATAGTATAGCAAGTGTTAATTTTAGTTTTAGTTACAAAATTTCAAAGCTAAAGTGCACACAAAATTTTAATGGACTCAGCATCTTAGAAATTTAATGGTCCTTACCATTCCTACTGCGTCGAACTGATTTATTTTTCACTGTAAGAAGTGTTTGGTTTATATCCTATTATGCTTGCTAGCACTAACTGCTAATCTTCACATATCTTCGTAAATGCTATAGAAAACTTCCCACCCACGTTTCATTCCTAAATCAATTAATACACACGAAAGATAAACACAACCATCCTTAGTTTGAACTCTGACTCGTTCATACCGGATAAATTCTAATACTATTTTTTGAGTGCTTAATTATTTAACATGAATTAATTTGTTCCAGGTTGCGCATTTGTTAAGTTCAGCTCACATCAAGAAGCGCAGGCAGCCATCACCAGCTTGCACGGAAGTCAAACTATGCCAGTAAGTCTAACTATTGCATGCAACCTTATAAGATAGCCCTTATGGTAAAACGTGACTTTTGTTATCTATTTATGACGAGGAGTTAAGCTCTTAAGATTTCTGAGTGTATAATATCATTCAAAGGATTTTTAAGCCGGTTATTTTACTAAAAATAATCATCAAATTTTAATAATCTATTAATAAAATTCATTAAAACCCAC
The DNA here is from genome assembly GCA_018251735.1 of Eantis mithridates tamenund. Taxonomy (NCBI): domain Eukaryota; kingdom Metazoa; phylum Arthropoda; class Insecta; order Lepidoptera; family Hesperiidae; genus Eantis; species Eantis mithridates. The sequence goes on from DWPP01000825.1 coordinate 1,295, forward strand.
CAAAAGCAGATCGAGAATTATTATGAGAAGAACAATATGATAATATTGTTATATTGGTTTCTTTTACTTATACCCATATAGTATACTTTTATTGTTGCATTGGTTGTTAATTTAAAGCTACAAAACCTAAAACATGAACTCCAAAACAAAAACGTAAAAATGGGGCTAGCAAACAAAATACACGCTGTAAATATGTGTTCGGCGACTTGAGGGCGGGCGTGTGAATAAAAAGTCTCAAAATAGAGTGTCCGAGGCAGCCGCTTAACTTTTAATTAGTGGCTCTGTTCCCGTTTGTACGCTCACTATTCACGTAGTGGACCTCTGTTTAAAGTTTCCAGTGATATCAGATATCAGGTACTATTTGGTGTAAATGATATTTTTTTTTAGTATTACCCTATAGAATAAAGTTGGATAGAAAAAGCATAATACATGGAAGCGTTGCGTTATCTTAAACAAAGTATTTTAAGTGTGTAAAAGTAAAGAGTTTGTTATTTTTACAAAAAATACGTCATCAAATCTTATTAATATCTTGTATACGATTGTAAAGAAACGTATCAAGAATCGATTGGAAGCTTGCTAAGGATAAGGATACAAAAATAATTACTTATTTTGTTGCATTGGTTATTTATTCTAAACTACAGAAATCGAAATGTGATCTCAAAAAAAAAACGTAAAAATGGCTGGCAAACAAATTACACGCTGTAAATGTGTGTTCGGCGACTTGAGGGCGGACGAGTGAATAAAAAGACTCAAAATTGAGTGTCCGAGGCAGCCGCTTAACTTTTAATTAGTGGCTCTGTTCGCCTGTAGGCTTTTAGTGAACGTATTCGAGCTCTGTTTGTAGTACCCGGCTGTATCGGATACCACATACTATTTTGCATGAATGCTCGGATAGGACTTTGTCGTTATATAGAAAATGAGAAGTCAGTAACAAATCAAGTTCCAATATTTATTCGCAAATTCGCTTTACTAAACAGTTGGCCATTCAGACCTGTTACGAAATTGGCTGCCAAAGTAGAGGCATAGAAATAAAATGTTATTGGGTGGGGACTCTGATCAGTACATATTCTGTAGCTTAGGATGATATAATATATATTGTCTTATTCTAATATCCAAAAATGTACTTCTAAGCAGACCAATCACAGTGACCAAGTGTGAACTGTCTGATTTACATATGTAGCGCAGAGAACCTCATGAAAATGCCAGTGAACTGGAGTCCAGCGTATAGACAAAATCAAATTACTCACTCAACATGTAATTATGACATTTCGTCTAATCCCTCCAAGTGCAATCCATTGGAAAACTTCCCTGGCAAGAGCTCCTAATGAGACTACGTAACTAACGAAGTCGAAAGTTCCCAAATGGATTAAGGAACGCTTACCTACGCACATATGTTTCTGAAAGTTGCTTTACGTGATAAATCAATAGAAATATTCCCACGAATCGGACAGAAAGGTGAGAAAAATCATTTTGTGGGTAGGAAGCTGTTTTACTATCGACGAGATGCGAATAACGTATGAAGAAGCAACGCCATAATCGAATGTACGATCAAGTCATTTGTTGAGATTGGTTTATTCTTCATTAATTCTAGACAAATATACCTAAGCACATGTTGAAATCTTACATAATTAACTTATTCCTAACTATCTGTATTTGAAATTGAAATATAAAATAAGTTAACAGAGATACTTTAAGATCAAACGGAATTTAAGCTTTTTATAGTGGAATGGAATAACAAAAGAATCTATGGAGTAGGGAAAGTAAAAAATAAGTAGATTAAAATTTGCTACTTGTATTTGAGGTCATGCGTGAGTGTCCATAGGCTGCAGTCACCTTAACATCAGGTGACCTGCATGGTCCTTTAAACATATTTTATTGGTATTTTATTAAATAAAAAAGTTACGAAACCTATACGACATAAAAGGGAACTTCATATGAGTGGCTTGGGTATGGTAGCTAGTGTATCGTACGTGATAGAACAAGTGCTGTAGCCAGTGAATAGATTCCAATTCAGCAAGTCAGAGGGCTGTTGAGAATAGAGAAAATAATGTACATGTAATGTTGTAAGCCGTGTTGGCTCAGTTGATTTGGCAGTTTGACTCTCGTTTCGACGGGTTAGTGTTTCAATCCTTGTATGCAAAGTGTAAACTAATGACAGAATTAAGTCAAAAGCAGTGTTAGCTTAGCTGGTTTGAATAATTATAACCATAATGGTCAAGTACGGATTTTTTCATCATGTGCATATCGGCGTGTTTTTGCATGTTTTTGAGTTACAATAAATATCGTGAAGAAACCAGCATGTTGTTAAAATAGAAGAAGGTATTGACTAATTATGGTTTAAACTACGGGTGTATTTGCAGAACACTTTAAGAGATCGTTATTGCAAAAGGACTTATTATTTACCTTGAGGACATAAATTCCTCATTGTTTGCCGTTGACCACAAAATATGAGCGTGACGGTGAAATGGTAGCTTAACGTCATTTCCACTTGGCATTTGTTTGCGGTACAGTCGCAAATAACGGTGTTGGTAAACACTGGTGGACCGATTGTTTGCGAAGCGAGCAACATTTTTATTGATAGCTGGTTTGACAAACGAATGTGTTTGGGGTGACTGTTTGTGACTGTACATGCAAACAGCTCTGGTAAACACTGGTCAACGACTTTTTGTCGTTGCAGTTGGAACTGAAGATTTTTTCAAATGCTATTATAGTGTATTTTGACGTTTGGCAACTGTTGATAAATAGCACGTTAAGTTTTTTAATTTGTAAAAATCTTCGCTAATCGCTTACAAATCTACAAAAAGATAAACAGAAAGGATCAAATATATTATGTTTGATTTTGAGTGGATCATCGACAACTCATCGACAAACCACTGCTAGTCCCGCTTCTGGGTGCGAGTGTCCTCTCATGGTTGAAGGGTTCAGGCGTATGCCAAAGTGACTAAATTCAGAATGGGAAACTACAGGCATTCAAAGTACTTAGAAGAAATGTAAAGTTTTTCTATTTCATAACACATTTTTTTTTCGCTACAAGTTTCATACTTTGTTCGTCATTCGAACAGCTTAATGCTCACGAGTCACTATTTTCCACAAGATGATACCATTTGACTTAGATTCAATCAAAGTTATTTGTCAAAATTAAGCAAATAATCTTTCTAAACTTTAGATGCCTCAAGGCATCTCAGTTATGAACTGTCATTTGAATTTAACCACCATTGATACAACGCTGCATTACTAAATCATTATATCACAGTCCATTTTTTTATATTTTGAGCAATATTTTAAAGGGAGCCATTGATACTATGAATGCTTAATAGCTGCAACATTCATGTTAGAGTTATACTTTTCAAGGCAATCCTTGGCCAAGGTAAATCGTCTTAAAATGAGTCGCCCGTGGAAATGACATAAAGTGATGATTAGCAAAGTAATCCATGATTTAAGCAACCCTATTAAGATTTCGTGTTACATAAAATATATTATTTAGTAATATTCAGATATCAGAAGCTTTATTTTACACGAACATAAAACTTCCTTATTGGATAGTTGGTAATATCCTCGGAAGACGAATCCTCAGTATTAATTCTAATAAAAGGTAATTCCAGAGAATCCCGTCTCAGGACTGAAAGAAGCCACTTCCAGCGGACGGCCGGTACTTTGTTATGATAATGGCAGTAAAATCCTAGTTTAATGTACCTTCAATGTTCATGCAAATTACACTCAGCGTCGTATTTAATTTCGAGGAATAACTTTCGTTTTGTTCATGTACATAATGGTTCTTTCCGGAAGTCTCGTGTTAAACAACGGAAGGAAGCAGAGAAAAAAAGAAAAAAAGAGCATTAAAACAGCGTGGTAGCATATACTCTATCTGTCCATAAATAAAAAAGCAAAATGAAGAGGTGACAAAAAGTTATAAAGATTTTTTTATGGAGAAACGTAAATTAAAAAACTCAATTTTTTTTCTAGAATTAAAGATATTTAAAAAACTGTTCACTTTCAAAACTATTTCAGTTTCAACATACAAAGCGTTTTTAAATCTTTTATTAGGGTTATATCTGTAAAATACTAATTGGAGTTCATGCAAATTATTCTTAGCGTATTTAATTTCGAATTATGTTTTCCTTTCATTATGTAAATATGGCCGGATTTCTCTCTGTAAGCAATTGTGACTCTTGCTGAAATTTTGTTTTAAGTCGTATCCTTAATTTTTAGTGAATTGTTTACGTGCGCTTAAGATACTTTTTTAATTATTACCAGAATGAATGAATTAATGACCTTAATCTTTAATTTAATTACTATTTACAAGAAACAAGAAGAGAAATAAGAAATACACCAAATAAAAATGGGACGAAATAAAACAAGTGGTAAATTTCCAACACATTATTTCCTAAAATGTGTTTTCTTTGTGCATTTTATAAGAACGACAAAGTGAATAATGGCGAGGAAATAACAGAGCAGATAAAAAAACATAATTTACCGACTTTTTTTCTTTATATATGAATGTATTTTTATCCTGCCACAGAAAACGGTTACATATATAATGCATGAACTAATCAATATTTGTTCATAATATAAGATTAAGGACAAGGTATTGACGACGGGACAGACAAAAACGTCATTAAGCGGAGTGGAGGGCCATGCGGAGGGCGCTTTGTGTGCGGGAATTATCGGCTCCCAAATTCTATTCTGGTTTCGCTTTGGTTTGAACCTTGAACACTTTACCGTGTATGTTCAGATTTTTAAGTAGTTTTAGGTACGTAAAAATTTAAAGGAGATTAATGATCCGATAAAACCTAGTTTAAAAGAAGTGTTAAATTCGTAGATGTTAAAGTATGCTAAATTATTATTTCGATCAACTAGGGATTGTGAGGAATAATCATTTTATTATGTTAATAGTTGACGTATACGACATACGAAAGAATCAATATTTGTACTTAATACAAGATTACAGACGAGCAATGTTAGACGGGACAGACAAAAACATCATTAAGCAGAGTGGAGGGCAAACTGGAGGCGCTTTGTGTGGCGGGAATTATCGGCTCACGAATTCTATTCTAGATTCAATTGGATCCATGTTTATGTCATATTCATGTCAATGGTTTGAATGTGTTTTTTGTGCTTCATAAATCTATACTTAGAAACAAATAAGAAATAAATATCGATATTTTTGCTAATTTTAAACTAAGTTTGAAATATTTTTATAGTACGTAGCTGCATAGTTTTTAAGTGATATAAATGAGATTCTCAATAATATTACCTAGTGACTAACACATTAATTAAATGAAAAAGACACTTAGTTTTATCTATTATAGATTTTTTTTAAAGTCGTAATAAAATACAAAATATAAATTATGCGGAGTGGACCCGCTTTCTCTTAAATAATGTTTTTGTATTATTTAAGAAATATTAAAACTACTACTCGACGTGAATACCACGCTGTATGTTTTCCTTTTATTTTGTAGATCGTTTACACACAAAAAGCAACCCATCTCCAATAAATATAACAGGTACACATTATTAATACCAAAGAGTTGAAGATAGGATCGTGAAATATAATCATTGAGTAGGGAATTTATTATAATAGAATAAGATGGTATAGAAGTTTGAGTACGTACATAAGTCACAAGAAGAAAAGAGGAAAATGGATATTTAAGCTTTTCTCCTTTATTTACTAGAATTCTTGATAGAAAATACCTATTGAAGTAAATGTTCAAGTATTAAAGTATAATACACATACAAGAGCCGTTGTAGCTGAATTCGTATGATACTGAATTCACAAATTTGTGAGTCCGGTTTCAAGCTCCGGCGTACACAAATGACTTTCGAAATTATGCGCATATTAGTTACTTCCCAAGAAAGTTTTTGAAGTGAAGTCCGCCAATCCACATTTGGTAGCCACCGTGGTAGCCTATGGCCTAAAGGTCTGAGAGTAGACCCGTGCCCAGCAGTGGGCCAGGAAATGGGTGATGATGATGATGATGATTGATGACACAAGATTGAATTAATTATTACAGCAGAATTACTTATTACAGCATTACTGCAGAATAACCTAGCAAAAGAGTTGGAGTGGTATCCTATTAGGGTCTGATAGATTGCAGATGTCTGTGCAAGGAATATTGAATGCTGTCTCATGATGGGGAAAAAATAATGTTAATGATTGAGGCACAGACAGTTTTTTTTACTAAACAACAAATCAAATTTAAACTTAACAAACACGCAATCATTTTTTCTTTGTCTTTTTAAACCAAACAAAACATTACGAAAGAGCAACTACCATTTTTCTATCCAATTAGCAACATGACTGAAAACAACTCGCAATGCCCTAAGGGGCGGCTTTGCATCGCAACACTTTTGTATTTTAATTTATTTCTTCGTTTACAAAACGCTCCGAGACCCCGGGATAGGATTCCTGTGATATTGCCTCCTCGGCGAACTAGGCAGGTTTATTTGCAGTGACGCTAGATACAAGGAAGTTTTTATTATTTTTAACTTAACCTAATATTTCTTTTAGTTTAGACTAGAACTAATGGTTTTTAATGGACCTAAGAGACAGAAATGGGTTAGCAATACATTCTTTAGTTATATCTTGAGCGAAAAGTTTCATCGCAGGATTATTTCATTCTCAGATATTAGATATCTCTGTAAGAATAGAGATATTTGGCACTCCGTGCTCTCTGCCTACCCCGTAAGGGACTTGGCGTGAGGATATGTATCTATGTATATTTATTTTATTTTAGTGAAAGAATATTAATTTCTTAACAGAAAAATAATCTGACTTCAAAAACTTTAAATATAGTTGTGAAGTATAAAACTTCTTTGAATCAAGTATGCATTACCCACACGACACGCTTTAAGAAAAAATTATCGAAATTGTTAACCTATAAAAAGTAATAAGGTAACAAACAAAAAAAAAGTCAAATTGAGAAGCTCCTCCTTTTTTGAAGTCGGTAAAAATAAATCAAAATTTATATTTAACATATTAAGTTGCTGTCACCTTCAGCTTAAATTTATTCAAGAAACCATATTAATACCCGAAAACTACGGTCCAAGCTTACCGTTATTTAAAGTGAACTTATTAACTAAAGGACACTTTAATATCTGATATTTTATATGGACTAGACATTGAGTATGTGCTAAAATTAGATCTTATTAAACGTAGAGAAGGTTAGGAGTCTTCTTAAGAAAATTAGAAGGTCATTGCCATGTAAAAGCCGTATATTGGAGTTAAATAGAGTGAATGTGTTTTCGTATCTACCATTTCACCAAAGATGCAATGAAATCATATTGATTAAACGAATTTAAAAGCTTCAGGGTTAGACTATTTTTATTATTGAGAGATTGATGAGTTCAAGAACACAGATTGATTAAAAAATATCATATAGACATAGTTTTTACTTTGACTGAGTTCCTTACGATAGCTTATTTTCAATAAACGTACCTATAATTATACAAAAATTTTAACATGTTTCTTAATTTTACATACAAAATACTAAAAAGATATTAATTTCCAGATGACGCTATAAAAAAGTGAAAGCTATAATATTCTACTTAATTATTGTTTTTACAGAAAGCAGCTATGTTACGTTTTTTTCATGACGCTCACAGAGCCCTAAGCTGATTACATTATAATCAAGTGCGAACTAGGAAGCGTTGACACAAATGGCTTCCATATAGAATACAATTCGGCGACCTCTCCGATAATTCCTTTTACACAAAGCGCTTCCGGATTTGCTCTCCACTTCGCTTAATGACGTTTTTGTGTGTCAACTGTCTGTTTGTGACCGGGAAACGGACTCAAATCGGAATAAACGTGGATGGGATTTTATTAAAAGGTTTAAGTTAACTTTGAAACATATTAAAATTAAGTGTAAATAAACAAATCTTACAAGAATCTTCGACTCTTACATTATTACGACGCTGTTTCACCTGAATATAATCTGATCTATACATAGTCTTCTTGATGAATGTAGCTATCATATGTAAAAAATATTTTTCAATCTGACTTATGGAACCAGAAATTAATGCCTTAATATAACTATATTCTAGATCTACATCTAAATACTGTATAATATCTATATTAAATAAACATATAATAATATGTACCTAGGTATAGATTTTAAGTTAAGACAATGTTCTTGCGTCAGTGAATGTCGCTATTAATTTGATTCTATTTTCGCATCCCTCGCCCGAATAAGGCAACAAATCCTTAGGAAACTTTAGCCTTTTACATAAATTGACAGCTATAAAGAAAATCCAAGATGGATCCCGAGATTGAAAGAGATTTTAAGTGGATACCGTTTTTTCACTCGCCGCTTGCCAGGTAGAGACTTGTGCCACTAAAAGCGGGATAAGCTTTAATACTAAGAAAGATATAGCTCCCGAATTAAAGCTTGGTACACAATGTAATATTTTGTGTACAGCTTGGTACACAAAATATTTCATTCAAAATTATTTTATTATGACGCTAATCGTTCCACTCTATGGAAGTTAACAACGGTTAACACTTTCGTCTGGGATATAATTTTATAATATATAACATTTTATAAAAATATAATAATAAACATAATAAACGCTAACACTCATACCCCCGCAGTAGGATTCCGTGTGTCGCGTGGCATGGATAACACAAATAACACATCACAAACATCCATGACCCGAGAACAAATATTTATCCGTCACATTAATGTCTGCCCCGGCCGGGATTCGAATCCGGGACCCCTCGCTTCACAGGCAGGCTAACTACCAAC
>DWPP01000826.1:0-10037 GCA_018251735.1 Eantis mithridates tamenund
AACTGGTAAGATTTTTTTTTTCATGTATAATAAGACTTAGTAGAGTAATATATACCTAATGTTGTATGCTTATACGATTATATTTTAACGTGTAAAAATTTGATAAAAATACAAGTTTTTTTATATTAATTTAACTTTTCAGTCAATTTTGTCTTTCAGTTGAACAGATTTGCTCCTGAATATTGTCGTGACAAATGTTTTACTAATTGATTTCTAGTGTTGTTTGAATTATTTTTTTTCTTGCTTAAATGGTCGAGTCCCTAGTATAGACGACGATAGTATGGTTAATTGTTTTAGAAAGAAGACAGATTTTTTTTAAATTTTAGAATTGATCTGCATGCAAATCCTGAACGCATTAAATGCACTCATGAACATTAAATCATTGACATTTTGTTCCAAGATGGTGATTAAATTTAAAATAGTCGTAGATTCAAACATGTCAGTCGGTTTTCTGAATTTAGCTTTGTGCATTTGGGACATTTGCCATTGAAATGCATTCTAGATATCTATAGTTGAACCTTCCCATTCTGTCCCCATCCCGATCCACTGGACTTCGCCGCACGCTTCTTCGCATATCACTCGCACTTCGCCTCGCTGGCCGCTCTCCCATTCGCGATCTACCCTCGGACCTGAACAGCAGAGCTGTTTTTCTCGTCGCTAGTGCCTGCTCCGCGGCAGCTCACGCTAGAGAGGCAGCTGAACAAGTCCGTGCTCATCGGGTGGACGGCGCCCGAAGGAGTCCAGCAAGCGAACATCGAGAGTTACCACGTCTACGTCGACGGAGTCCTCAAAACTACCGTGAAGGCCTCTGAGCGCACCCGCGCTTTAGTCGAAGGCGTAGATTCCAACCGAGTAAGTTATCTTTAGGTATTACAATAGATTCACGTCATTTATTTGTTAGAACTCATCCTTTTGAGCACTTAGACAGTTATAGGATTCTATTAGGTCAATGTTAGATTATTTAGCGATTCTTATTTAAAATTCAATTCTATGTTTACATTTCAAAAACAAAATGAATCTCTTTTCTGTCAAGCATCGAGTTTCAATTGAAGTTTTAAGTAGATTGAACCATTATTTCAATGGTTATCATTTTAGCGCTAATGATTAGGTTTCGCTTAATGTTTGATGCTTAAATGAATATTTCTTAACAATCATCCTTATACTTTTGAAGCCCCACCGCATAAGCGTCCGATCCGTAACAGCATCACGTCGCACGTCACGCGACGCAGCCTGCACCATGGTGATCGGTAGAGACACCGCGAACATGGGGCCGACTTGCGTGCGAGCCAGTGGTGTCACCTGTTCCCAGGCTATCATCATTTGGTTGCCAGCCAACTCCAATCACCAGCACGTCGTTTGCGTCAACAACGTAGAAGTAAGTTACTTTAAAATCTCTAGTAATTAAATAACTTGTCTTTAATGTTATTGAAATGTCCAATTTTGTCTTAGGTTCGGACTGTGAAGCCGGGAGTTTATCGTCATACAATAACGGGACTGTCACCGAGTACTCAGTATCGAGTTACGGTTAGAGCCAAGCATTTGAGAGCTGGTCCTCCAGGCATACCGATCGAAGAAGCCCCGGGAGCCTACACAGATTTTAGAACTCTTCCCAAAGGCTTACCGGACCCACCAAATGAAATTATGGTACTTAAATTATTATACATAAGGTTTAGCATGAGGTGGATTAAGCATGCTTTTGTTTGAAATTTTTACACTACACCCACAACCCCTGCCCGCCAATACATACAAAAAGATAATTAAACTTATACCTACATTTTACTTTTAGATATTCGAATAGTGGTGTGTTAAAGTTATGTACATAATCTGGACTAAGCAATTTCAAAAGCTTTTTCAAAAAAACAATATGAGCGAATTAGCACACGCACTAAAGATAGCTTACATGCTCACAGTGTGTGTCAAAACTCCTCATACCTACTCGTATTTACTTTCTCACCGATACATACACTACCCTGTCCCCTTTAAAGTAATATCACAACCTCAAAGCACGCGGCACCTTGGACAATCTCGAAGAAGTCGCGTCAATCGCAACCATAAATCCAGCGCCAGGATAAATTTATAAGTGTCCGTTCACCTTGCTGCTAGATTTGCAATCCCTTTTGTGATGTTGGATCCTCCCTTTTGGTGTGGCTTTTAGTATGTATGACCTGGACATAGTTGTCAAAAATGTCATAAACCAATTGGCCTAACGATATTGGCTGGATTATTGGTGGTGATTGGTGCGGTGTCGCAGGTGGAGGCGGGGCCTCAGGACGGCACACTGCTTGTGACCTGGCAGCCGGTTCTCCGACCGCCCGCGTCCGGACCCGTGACCGGATACGCAGTTTACGCAGATGGCAAGAAAGTGACGGATGTTGACTCGCCCACCGGCGATCATGCTCTCATCGACATTGGCAAACTGATCGGCCTGAACCCTAAATGTGTGACTGTAAGTATCAGTAACCGCTTTAGCCTTTGCGAGCGCTGCATATTGCGCTTATTTTTTTTACATGTGTCTGTGTTATCGCTATGTTGTGCGCATTGTTTGCCTTTATATCTGAAAGCTGAAATCACATACTATAAGTTCTGAACGTTGACAGGGTTATTGTTTAGTTGTATTGATTTCGTTACAGGTTCGTACAAAGTCTCGTGACAGCCAGTCCAGTGACAGTCAACCGACGCCAATTCCACCAGCGGTTCTTAGGGGAGTTGCATCAAGGATGCCCCGTGGGCCAGGACCGGGTCAAATGAACCAGCCAGGGTCTGGCTTCCGAGGCATTCAACGTCCACAGCCTTATCAACAACAACAGCAAGTTATAGAACACGATGAGAATCTTTCTGATAAAGAAATTTTCCCATCGGTGAACCGCCATGACCAGCCACAGACTACTCAGGTGATAACTCGTTTATTTTGTATGCTTTCTTGTATATATCTTTATTAGATAAAATTAATAATCGGTTTATACTGATCTCAGAACTTAATAAATAATAATTGGTCTTTGTATCTGCAGTTAAACAATTTTAAGCAATTAAACTTGTATTTCGATTTCATCGGTAATAGCTTTTTCCCATAAAAGATAGAGATACGCTTATAATGTGTTAATTTAAAAATAATATTTATTGTGTTTTCAATTTAATATTTAATGATAATTTAATCTAATTAAATGTTGGCACAGCACTTGGTGTACATTTAGTTTGCAAATCAATGTTGTGTTACGTCTGTGTTATAAATTTATTTTTGCCAGTATTTTTTATTTGACAGTTATTATGTATTCGAGCTTTATACAGTTTTGTTTAAAGTTTAATGATTTTCTTCGTCTGTGTCTTCTTAGATGTCATTAAAATAATTATCAGTGTCATTATGCTCTCTTCTTGTGTGATAAGCGGTTTATTAAAAATATAGTTACAATTTATCCACTGTATAAAAAGAAACAGATTTCATACTATAATCGTATTCATAATAATGTTATTTTTCGATATGAACCGCTTGTCCCGCAATTTCGGTGTTGCAAACTGCACTCTTTATACTTTTTCTTGTGGTTCTGTCGCTGGCATCTTCCAAATGTCCAGTAGTTCTCTGCCGAACGGTCTCGACATGACCACGCGCGTCATCGATAATAGCTATGCACTCGGCTCGAGCGTTCAAAATTAAATGCATACTGCTTGCGACTAGATCTGTAGTCTCTAGTGCTATTGGCCGATACCCGACAACGCACGACACCTTACAGATACTTAGAACAGATAAAGAGCTTGTAATTTGTGACACAGACAAATACCCTCCATGGTGCCCATGAGATGTATCATGTCAGTAAATCTTTAACCTTGCCTCTCTATCTCACATAACTGTTATACACCTTTCCGTAGCCTACGACTGGATTCGGCACAGGCCTCCTAAAGAGTATATTCGACAAAATAACCCCTTCGGTAAGGAATTTTAACACGTCTTTTAAAGTTTTATTTTCGTTTTTGTTATATTAAAATTTATAAACACACCTATTTGATTTAGAGTACAGCCAGATTTTATTTTAATTTGAGAGTGAGTTTTATTTTAGTTATTAGTTTTTTTTAATAGCAATTGCAATGATAGAGCGTTTATTTGGCGGCTAGACGGATCGATAAACGCGCCTGGGCGCCCGCCGCGTAGTATACGATATGTCTGCGTGGAGCTGTCAGCCTCGCACCAGTTTACCCGGGACGTCCAGATATTTTTGGAGATGCTAACCAAATATGAACTTTAAGATTTTGCTTTAGAACCTAAAATAGCATACGGCAATTGATTTAACGTGTAATACAACAAATTGCAACAAAAGCAGTGACAGCTTCGTTGGTTTTACTTTTCACGTTAAAAATATAAAGAAATTATGAAAAGAAGTACTTAACATTTTTGCTGGCATTTATTGAAAAGAAGTACTTAACGTTTTTGTCGTTACTTATTTATTTAGACATTATGAATAATACAATATATTTGTAGTTATTCATAAACAAGTTCAAATAAAACTTCATGGTTTAGTTTTTCTTATAAACAGTCTTTTGTTACTCTGCACGGCATCGGCAGACAGAAAGTGTGGTTCAGCGTATTTATCGAAGGCTTTTATATTTATACTCTGTTATAATACAGAAGCAGCGCGAGCGTCGGGTGCAGGGTAAAGCGGCGAGACGGGTCGATAGAGTCGTTTCTACCATCGTCTGACTTCTTTAGGGTTGTCATACAAACTATTACATGAGGACTGTCCCAAATACTCCAAAAATAAATTAGTTAAAACAAACAACTTAAGACGTGCCAACTATTCCATCACACGGATTTTTTACAAAAATAACATTTAACCTTTAGTCCTCCTAATTTCACACTAAAAGTGTAGTAGTATAGTAAGTTCCAGAATATGATTTCAATGCATCCATTCCCTATGTTATGCTTCATGATAAAAGTTATATGGAGAAAAAGAAAGAAATCATTTAACTTGTACAAAGGAAGAAATTTTGTGCAAGTGAAATGATTTTATTCAACTATTTACAATAGTCACACATTTATGTGTATGTTTTAGAACCATTTTTTTACTATTTATACATTAAAACCACAAAACTAGCTTTGTCACTTTATAAAATTCCCCAAATTTTTGTCCCGAATCTGGCTCTCTTGTTCATGGCAACACTAATCATTTCTGACTCCATCCCCAGATATGAGCCGCACCAATTTATTGGGGGAACGCCGACTGAATGCAAAGCACCGAATATCTGTGCCAGACGGCATATTGATAACGGTTTTAACGCCTTTTTATAAAAGCCAAGAGATAGCGCTGTGTGTTTAGCTGCTTACATCCCCGGTTGATTGCTGTTTGGGGTTAGGCTTATTAAGTTTTTAAATTGAAGTGTATTGTATGTGTAAAGTAAAGTATAATATAATGTTTGCAACATAGACAGTAGATTTATAAGTCAAACCGTATTGATAGTGGCGTTGAGAGTTAAGGCTAATTAGTCTAAGCAACATTTTTTGAGGAATTATCGATAGAGAAAAATTCGCTGATTCCGAATATCTCTTGTATAAATCAATATTGCAAAAAAGTCACTTAGACCAATTAGCCTTACAACCGTCGACATGTACCTACTTACATATATAAGTTAAAAGTTGTACTATGTTTTAATAAACATCCTACGATATGTAATAACTTAAGTTGTTCTTCAGATTACAGAAGTAATTTTCTAATTTCATAAGATATGTAATTTAATTTTATCATTACACTAGACCTGTGATTATGCACGTATCCTATATTTGCTATGAAAGTGCAATTTTAGTAAAGACAATTAAACATTAAGTAAAAATTAATTAATTAAGATTTCATTACATAATAAAATAAGTGATTATTTCATCACGGCGCTAATGAAAAGCAACTCTCAAAACGCATAGATCAAATTATATTCATTTTAAAGAAAAAAATGCTGTACAAAATTATAAAGATATAGTAGTTTTAAAAAAGGAGTAACCAAGTGCATAAAGCTCTTATCTAGAACATTAACCTTTATTCATCCTGGTACAACGGGCTGAGTGCCAGAATCTGCTATAACCCACTTTGCCGTAACGTAACTTTTTTGGCGAGACCATTTACAAACTTCACAAATTAATATTGCGAATTTATTTGCAGCACTCAGTATTTTGAAATAAATTCAACATTAAAATCTGAAGCATTCTGAAATTATGATTTATTTATATTTTACTCAAGCGAGACTTTTACGACGTTTGCATTAATTTAAATTTACATTTATCGAAGGTTTGGATACAGCGATAACCTGAATTGGTAGTAAAATGAATGAAAATGAAGTAAATATTCGTTTAGTGATTTGTTACTCCCTATATTTTATACAGAATCTTTGAATCTCGAAACTTTAAACCTTTCAGCTTTGAACCTTTCATATACAAAGACGATTAGATTTATCAGGGTACCTACTACCCACAGCAGAAGTTAAGATGTTAAAGTATGACATTCATGAATGGTTAAGATTATTTTATAGAGTAGCCTGAAACACAATAGTACATGGTTAGCTTTTAATTAACTTCTTTAAAACATGTAACGATTCACTCACAGTCCCACACTAAATATCTTATCCGATACTAACCTTTGCTATGTCCCGACTTATTATATCAAACCAGACAGGATACCCTATGTCGTGGATGCTATGGAACCATAGCACCATATGGAACCATAGCATATTATACCATATAACGATATGGTAATAAACAAACAGGTCGATAACAGAAGTTTAAATTCATCACTCTTATTCGCAGGCATTTGAGGTCATAGGAGTCATCAAATATAGTAATCAATAAATTAAAGAAATCAAGTACTAAGTACTCATTATTAGGTAGAACTTATAAGCCATCCAAGATA
Source organism: Eantis mithridates tamenund (assembly GCA_018251735.1). Lineage (NCBI taxonomy): Eukaryota > Metazoa > Arthropoda > Insecta > Lepidoptera > Hesperiidae > Eantis > Eantis mithridates. The sequence goes on from DWPP01000826.1 coordinate 6,879, forward strand.
CGCTAAGACTATACCACTCGATGACGACACTACTCGTGATTTATTTTAAAACGCATTTCCTATAAATGGTTGGCAATAAACTAAATCTATGACATTTTTTGTTATATCAAAAACATAATATCCATCCATCCATCCATCCATCCATCCATCGTTTATATAAGAAGACTTACCGTAGCAAATTTCGAATAAAGTTTTCGTACTACAGAGCGCTTGTTAAATTGAATATCAAAGCCGATTATTCTATGTACAAAGCGAGGATGGAGAAAGATATAAAACGCGATCCCTCATCTTTTTGGAACTATATAGGTAGCAAGCGCAGCAAATATAAAACCAAAAAAGGTTTTTTGTATAACGGAAAACCAGTAGCTGATGAAGAAGGTGCTCAACTTTTGGCTAACCACTTCCACTCCGTTTATACAAAAATTCCTCCTAAGCTGGACGCGCAATCTGCTGCGAATTTTTCCAGCGCTTCCAGTAGGAACATATCTATTGATTTTATAAGTCTGGAAAATGTCGAATTGGTTCTAAAAACGCTTAGACCAAAACGATCAACTGGTCCGGATGGCATTCCTCCGTACATAGTCAAGGATTGTAGAGTTGCGTTCACAAATCCGTTACTGTATATATTTAACCTCTGTATTAAGACCTGTAAGTACCCTGAGGTATGGAAGATGTCACGTGTAGTGCCAGTCCCAAAGGATAGTTCTGGGTCTGATGTAAGTAATTTTAGACCAGTAGCTGTGCTGTCGGTGTTTGGTAAGCTGTTTGAATGTGTCTTACATAAGTTAATAAGCGTACAAGTGGACAACCAGCTTTCCAATGCGCAGCATGGTTTTCGGATTGGACATTCAACAACCAGCAATTTGTTATCATTTTGTGCATACACCGCCCAAGCGATGAATGATCATTTTCAGGTGGATACAGCATACTTTGATTTCCGGAAGGCGTTTGATACGGTAGACAATGACCTACTTCTCCGTAAATTCGCAACTGCCGGATTCACTCCTTCTCTGCTTAAGTTCTTCTCCTGCTACCTCCGTGACCGGAGGCAGTATGTGCAGTACAATGGATACCAATCAAAGCCGTATTACACGTTTTCCGGAATAAGTCAGGGATCAAATCTTGGTCCATTGGAGTTCCTGATATTTATTAATGATTTGCCCGATACTGTTAGTAAGGCTCGCTGTCTGTTATTTGCAGATGACCTAAAACTATTCTTAAAAATTGAAAAAGCATCGGATTGTGACTTGTTACAGAGGGACATAGGAAAAGTCGCAGAATGGGCTACTAAGAATAGGCTGATGTTTAATGAAACGAAGTGCTCTGTAGTATCGTTTACTACAGCCTGTAACCCTATCGAGTATAGTTATAGGTTGGGCGACAGTCTATTGGACAGAAAAACCTCAATAAAAGATCTAGGTGTTTTGTTGTGTTCCAACCTAAACTTCGCTAAGCACATTTCTTTAATTACCTCTAGGGCTTATAGATCACTCGGTTTTGTATTAAGGCAATCAAAAGACCTTGGAAGTGTGACAGCGATTAAGTTATTATATAACAGCTTCGTAAGAAGCAAGTTAGAGAGTAACTCAGTTATCTGGAGTCCTCATGAAGTAAAATATAAACTCATGCTGGAGAAACTCCAAAGGAAATTTTTAAGGTGGCTATACTACAAGCGATACGGATATTATGTTGGATTCCCGTGCATATACCCAAGTTTGTTTATTTCGGGAATGTTAGGATACGACACGCTTGAGGTCAGAAGGGAAGTGGCCCTTATGGACTACTTCTTTCACTTAATAAGAGGTGATATAACCAATCCCTCAGTGCTAGAATTAATTTCCCTACATGTCCCAAAAATTAATAATAGAGAACGGCAGAGAAAGCTATTTGCAGTCCCGTGTTGTAGGCTCAAGTTGTTCCGCGAGTCACCGCTTGTTCGCGCATTGTCCCTGCTAAATGGTGTGCTGGCATGGGATTCTGAACTGGACTTGTTCTCGTCAACGCCTGCTGTATTTCGTAGAACAGCTAGTATGTTTGTGCAATCGCGAATGAATTAATAAAAAAATAAAAAAAACATATTTTAGTAGCGATTGATACGTTTTATTGTTATTATTAATTATTTCTTTTTTGTATTAATTTATATTATTATATTGTATAAACGCATTGGAGTATATCTGTAATGTTTATGCAATTTATGAATAAAAATAAATAAATAAATAAATAATTATGTATAGTTATAGGTGAAACTGTGGGCTCTTTTTAGTCTTTAGTAAAAATTGATTCTTATATTTAATGTTTGTAGGATAAAGCTTCAAATAAAAAAGTCATATTTTCTGATAATGATGAGGACACAGCAGTACACAATGGAAATTTAATCAATCACGTTTACAACAGAGGAGAAAATAAAAGGAAAAAAGAATTATTTGATGATGATGAGGAAAGTGACAAGGAAGTTAACTTCAATATAAAGGAGCAATATGAAGGAAAAAAGGGACAAAAGGTAAAGTTAACATTTTTCTTTTGTTGCTATGCTTGTGACAAAAAGTGTTACACTGTTTTAAATAAAGCTGGATTAGAATGACAGTTGGTAAACTGTTCTGACTAGGGTAGAGAAAGTATTAATGAAAAACGAGAGAAAAAAACGATTTTTAAGAATTTGTTTTTGTAAATGTTATTGTTTAAGCAGATTTATATAGGACTAGCTTTTGCCCGCGGCGTAACCTACAATAAACAAATAAAGTTTTTTTTTCAGTAACAATACAATCTTAAATCAATCTTAATTACAAGTAACAATATGCTATGTATAAATCCATACTAATATTATAAATGTTCTGTTAGCAACATCCAGAACTAAATATCCAGCAAATAACAAAACATTGATCTTTCCATGGGAATGAGATGTTTTACTGCAGTGAAAAGTAGTCTATGTCATTCTCCACCCTCCTAACAAAAACATATCATATAATAGCTATGTTGCAACGTAAGAGTGGAACAAAAAACAAACACACTTTTACATTTATAATATTAGTAGGGATGGCCAGCCTAGTGTAAACACCACATGAAGACCAGTGTTATTCATTGAACTATTCAGACTTCTAAGTGAGGATCTGTATTTAAAAAATAGTTGTAAATTTTTCGTGACTAAAAAGTTTTGTCATC
>DWPP01000827.1:0-10037 GCA_018251735.1 Eantis mithridates tamenund
TAATTAGAATCAGAAGTAAATATCACAATTGCAAATAATAGTGGAACATACCTATAACAGATCGACGAAAGTTTGCAGAGTGCTACCAGATGTATTTCATTATTTAAAATCAACAATATATTAACAGTACATATGTAAATATTTAATTATACAGATGCAATAGACTCATATATATCTCATAAAACAAATTCAAGATGCAAAACTGCTGCCAATGGCCAGATTAGGGTTGCTCATAGTAATGGAGTTAGTTAACTCAACCGACTGTGTCAAGGGACCCCAGTGTCCTAGAGCAGTACGCGCCGCTGGTACCACAAATACCCGTAACCGGCCGGCACGCACTGAATTCCAGGTTGGCACTGTCAATCCAAGCCAACGCAATAGTTCCGGATTATGTGGTTCCACTAGCTAAGTTGAAGAAGTACATTACTAATGTTGTAAACCTACGCACTTCGCGTATTGTGTGCGGCTCAGCTGTGTGTCATCAATGTATAACGATTATTTACTGTGCAGGAGTTGAACAAATGCAAGACGGAACTGCAGTACTGGCGGTCGCGGTCGCCGGCCGTCCCCCCGCTGTGCGCCGAGTGCGGCGCCGCGCTGCGTCTGTCGCCCGCTGCGCCGCTCGCGCAGGTACGCACCGCTAACACCATACACCGCTCACACGGTTCACGTATCCTTCTATCTAACATACCCTGAAATTAGAAGACAAATGTGTAGCATAATTCTTCAGTGCTGGATATTGTGTATGTGCAGGGATTTATAAGAAAGTATAAAAGTATAATTGTTGTACTTCATCATTATCTTTAACAATACGCAATGTGTCTGTTGTGCTGTCTGTTGCAATTAAGTTTTATAATTAGTGATTATGTTGTAAATCTTGCATTTCTTTTTTTTTTATTATCTGTCCATTGAAATGTTACATTTCGAGGGCCGAATATTGCATTTTTTAGAGGACGTTTTTAATTAATGAAATTAAAAAAAATAATAGAGTAAAATGTTCCTCAAAAGATCATCTACAAGATTGATCTAATGTATTTTTTTTGTAAAATGTATAGAAAAAAATTATAGAATTTATAAAAGCATATTGTAGCATATCATTTGATATTGTTTGAATTTTTCATTTTAAATAAAAGTAAGCATAATCCCGAATCGGCAAGATAGATGACGTTATTGGTCGAAACGTGTGGGCTTCCATATTTCGGAAATTACGTAAAGCTTTCGGTCCAGTCTCGTTTTTACAGAAGATGTAGATTCTGAAACCCTTTTAGGTCATCTAAACCTATCTGACGGGCGAGCTGTCCGCATTGGAATAGCGTGGTGAGTGGGACCCATGCCCAGTTGGACATAAACGATTAAGTCAACAACTTGTTTCAATGTTTTAAAATTTGAACACAATAAAATATGATGTCTGTGTAGTGGGCTGCTGGCGGCAGCGGCGAGGCGTGCGAGACGGAGACGCCGAGCGGCAGCAAGGAGGGCGGTAAGGAGGGCGGCGAGCAGCGCGTCGAGCCGCGCGCCGAGCCGCGCGAGCACCGCTCCGAGCCCAGCAGCGGCGAGGAGAGCTCGTCGCCGCCCAGTCGCCGCCGCGCCTCGGCCGACGCGGCAGCCGCCACGCCCGAGCGCAAGAAGCGTCGCCTCACGCGTCCCCGCAAGCTTTGAACTCTTCCACGCTACTACACATGATCTTTGTCGTCGCCACGTGCTGGCGCTGACGTGTTTCAGTCAAGAAGACGTTGCTGTCGATTTGTGACGACGTATAAATGACTCGGCCCCTGTGTCTCGTTCCTTCTAGCGAAGTTCTGTAATGGGTAGCTTTGCAAATGACAGCCTCCTTTGAAGTACGAGCTTTAAAATTTCTAATGTTGCAAAACCTCTCTGCCCCTGAACGGATACTGAGATTCGTAAGCACAAAAACACAAGGAAGACAATAAAGATTGGTAAGCCTAACTTAAATGTTTCAACAACTTCAATGTTTTACATCACAATTCACAGTTCACAGCGAAGTGGCTTTCATTGTTGCAGTATACATATTTATTAAAATATGTTAAGATTTTTGACATGTATCAATAAATATGTACACAATGTTAAAAATCCTTTTCTTGATGTCACAGTAAAGGTGAATTGTGTTTTTTTTTTCCACACAATACAATAGATATTTTTATCAAAATATTTTAATAGAACTAAAAGTGCATAAGTAGCCTTTAAACATGGTAAGTCCCTAATCCAAATGATGTTAAACATCTGTTTCTCCAATTATAATATTGCTGCAACATGCAATGAGTATGCAAAATGAATGAAGCATTATATGAAATTGTAGTAAAAGTTCTCCAGAAAATATGTACAGATGTGAAATGAAATATGCCTTTTTGATGTTGAAAGCTAAGTACTAATCATAAGCTCTATTATTTAGTAAAACGATGCTATTACATGAACATAATGTACACATAATCGTGTGTCTAAAATACAATTTGTAATTCTTAACATTATTGTAGATAAATAACAAGAATAACAGAGTTTTATGAAATTTGATGTGGAAAAAAAGGTCTCAAAACAATTGCTATTTTCAGTATAGTAGATAAAAGGTATTTTATTTTGTCTATTTCTAACTCCTCAATCTGACTAGGTAGGTCTAAAATATAATTCATTTAAATATATATTGTTAATTGCCTTTTTGGAGGCCATTCAAAATGTTACTGACTTAATTGTTAAAATATGTATGTTCTATTATTTATTTACCTTTTTTACATTTAATACAAAATGACTATTGCTGATAGCAATTGTTCTGATAACTCTGGGGTACATCTGCACTTTACCTCAAAATAAGAATGTTATGCAGAAATTGATCAGGGCAGTATTTACATACCAAATGGTTAGATAAATTTCTATAAAGTGTTTAAGTTTTACAGAGCCCCTTAATGTCAATTGCTGAGGATGTTGAGTGAAATAGATGACACTCAAAGGTTTTTATAGTCCCTCAAATCTAACAAAATTAAATGTTGTTCAGGGAAGATGCAATATACGTAGACAATACATTTTTGAACAACCTATAAGTTGGATTTACTTAATGCAAGTATGTGCATGTGATTTTTAGACGCCAATAAAATAACAGATTTTATAAATTGGCTGTATCAAGATGCACATGAAAACATATTAATATATCATAAATCTTTGACAGTTACAATAACAATTACATTTACAGAATACTGCAACCTTTTGATGTGACATTTATTTTTCTCAGTATAAATGGTTTATAATTTGATTAGGAGACTTGATTGATTTATGCTTTGGACTACTGTATTGATTACAGTTATATCATGAATGTAATGTTAGGAGTACCTTATAACTGTTTTGCTAATTTGATAATAAATGCTAGTTGTTTTCAGATTGCCAATAACAATTTAAAAAAAATGCAATTTAGGATAACCAGGAAAACCTTCCATAGAGTCCTTAAGATCTCATGTGGAAAATTCAGAGCTTCTTTCAAATATCATAATAGAGAACTAATGATCAGGAATAATAACATGATATAACTAGAATCAGTAATTACTGAAGTGGTGAATAGAAGTATATTTAGTTAATACTAAGTTTTACAGCCCTAATTAAATATTAATTTTTAGGTAAGTTTTAAAACTATTGTGAATAGAGGTGAGGGGTAGAATGTTGTTTTATTTGTAAATATTTTAAAAGAAAATCTCTTGTGTAATGTACAAATGAATATATTTATGATTATATAATGTGCAACCATGTAAAATTAATATTTTGTGACATGGTGTATAATTAATGGTTGTAGTTTGTTCATAAAGCTATTTTCCATACATAATGTGTTTTAAGAGATGTGCTCACGGGCTTCACACAATTCTTGCATCATGTCACTGTACCTTTGAACACATATCAACAAAATCGAAAATCTCATCAAGTCATCTACTCCCAGGTTACCTTAAACTTTGTGAATTATGCTTATATTTTGTATTAGATACGCACAAATACAACATTCTTTATCATTGTATACTATAGTTTCTTTGTGAGTTATTCACCTTTAATTTTAACTTTAAAATTATTAATAATTGGTACTTGTCACACTATAGTCTTTTACCAGATAACAAAGTTTGTTCTAAACCAGACATAAATAAATCTGTTATGTGTAAAATAACTAGCACAGTAGAACTTAGCCAATGTAAGTTGCAATGAGTATAAAAAAATACTATATACTTGGACAATAAGAATCATTAGTTACCAGTTGTCTGCCAAGTCTGTAAGCTTCATTTGAAAGCATGTATTAACTTTATTTTTTTTTTATTTCAAGGCAAATATCAAGACATTTAATGTGGTGGAAAAGTATCTTAGTTTTTATAGCCAAAACAGGAAGCATGTTCAATAACTGCAGTGTCTTATATTGTAAATAGTTATAATTGTACATACTATGTATGCTGTGTGTAGAACTGTAGTTTGTTTCTTGGAGTCTTAGGGTGAGATATCATTATGAAATAAAACAGATGGATTTATCAAATATTACAAAATTGACAGTAGTCAATAAACTGCTCTGAAATAAAGGAAATGTAATAATTTTTTAACATTTAACAAATAAGGTATTTATTTATACCTATTCGCTTGTGGTGCAATTGTGTAATATATGAATGTAAATTCAATAAATAGTTATTAGCTTTTTGCTATTAATGTCTCTTCATCTTGAATTATGAAGTATTAAAAATGTGTAGAATTTCTTTCTTAGATTCTAGCATGGTAGTGTCTACAAGATACTTGTGCATTATTATAGCTTACTTTTTTTTGTATTGGTGGCTCAATGTGTTAATAATACACTTTAAACTGTTTACTCCCAATATAAATTGAGTCATGATAGTTTAGGTCTTTGTATCTGGTCTCTAGCTTCAAAAGTTTGGAAGGATCAGAAGATTATTTCAGTACATTATATTTAATAATCATTTCTTTTATTTGTGATTAACAAATTGAGATGATAATCATTTATTTTTACTTTTGTAACATTTCAAAATTACTAAATTTTGCTGAAAATTTTACAAGGAGTATTAAAAAAATTCTTATTAAAGGTGAAGCTTACAAAAGAGTTTAACGTTAGCCAATTACTTATTTTTGTTATGTACATATAAATAATAAAATAGGTATTTCATGCCCTCTATTTCATGTTTACATGTGGAATACAAACTTGGGTTGATTAGACAATTTAGTTTTTTTGAATGTGTAGAAATAGTGTTTTTTTGGTTGTCTTATGTAGATGCTTCATTTATCTATTTGTATTTGCGTAATTGAATGTTGCCACGAATGTGAAACGCATTGCTCTTATAGCAAAATGCTACATTTCTATCACCTCGTCTTTGGGAGAATCTTCACAATTTACAAGTATTTGCACAATGCAAAATAAAATTATTAGCAAATACAAGTACTGAAGTGTAGTGCTTTCTAAGGTTCAATTCGGATCTGCAGCCACATGATGAAAGTGTCTTGTATACATCATATTATTATGGTTGATGATCAATGTCTATTTTGCTGATGATGGATTAGAAAAGAATGGAAAATATAAAGGGGCTTTTTCGGAATTATTGGGACTTGTAAGGATTTACTATAAAATATATTTTATTGAAACATGAGCGTTACTGAATTTGCTCAACTGGCCAGGATTGAAAATATCAGTGCATGTATGTAAATTAACAAGTTTGTTAAAATGTAAACTATTGTTAGCGTCAGAACCCCTGTACCAAGTGCAAAATTTTTGGTTTGGAGACTAAAGGTTTAGTACCTTTTTGATACAATTTTTTTTAATTAAAGTATCAAATAGTATCAAAAAGGTCCAGGGGTTCTGACGCTAATAAACTATTGGTTTTTAAGTAATCGCACAGACAAGTTGTTACAAACCCATCATCATTTTCTTACGGCTACGAACCAAAACGACATGTATTTGTTAAACGTATGAGTGCACATACTCAACTAAACTATGTTAATGTCTGATTGAGTTATAGAGTTCTCATGTAAAAATAAGCCTGTTGCAATATGCAGGTCCGAATTGGACATATATATTTTGGAAATTGTACCTATTTGTTTTAGTAATAATCCTAATGTAAAATACCATCATACGTTTTAAAGATTAGTGTATGTATAATTTATAAATAAAACAATGTATTGTAGAGTCCAATGTCTTCAATTTTAGTTTTTTTAATAATATGGAACTATCATTGTTTCGGAATAAAATTGTGCCTAAAATAAATTAGTACTTAACTGCTGCACTCTTAATTTGATGAACCTAAATTGCAATAAACATTGTAAAAGTTTTTTCAATAGTGCAATATGAGAATTATATCCATTGAATGGTGTTTACTTTGGCGAATCCTTAGCGTTTTTTTTTTTTGTTTTTATATGAAGAAATAGGGCTGTAAATTAAGATTTAAAAGTTGATTTAGTTTACGAAATCCATTAAAGTTCTAAAAGCATAATGGTAAAATTTATTCTGGGTGTGTACAACCAGCAAGACTGTCAATTGCTGTAGATATATATTATATCCTTTTATGATAGTTATATGATATAGTATTTTTATTAGACAAAAATACAATAAATGTGTGAAGTCCAAAAAAATTTTTATTGAAGCGAATGCTGAGAATAAACCTACCCTTTCTTTTAAAGATACTTATATTTTGGTCAAATTTAAATTAGTGTTTTTTTATTTAAAATACACTTAAAATTTTAATGATATATCGCAAATTTTTCCTATTAACAAATATTTTTATGCCATTTGATCCCAACTAAGCTTAAGATCATTTAGAAAGGTAGCAGGCGCGTTGGTTGCGTCTTGACGTCTGGCCCAAGATAGATAATAAACTATGGTAGCGATATGGGCGCAGCTTCCGACATTACAGCGTCATATACATCTATACTTTACCTTCCGCGTTGTATTAGGTTTAACAAAATATATGTATAGTATTGTTTCATTCGAATGTGACTACTGGATTCACCCCCTTATTAATTTATGAAATGTTGGTAACGATACATTTCTATGGCACAATCCCCGTTAGATATATGTTACCGTGACAATAAATTTGCAATTCTTAAATGGTATTAGCCCAAACGTGAATCTCCGAAGGTCAATTGTGGAAAGTCCTCAACGTTTGGACTAACAAAGAACTGAATTCCAACAAATTTCTAAAGTTTGTACAATAAGATGCACAAATATTGATAAACCTAATATTTGAATTTAATAAAATCGTAGGAAGCCGAAGTTGTACATGGATAAAATATTAATCTTAATGTATACAGGCTTGCAGGGAAATCTGTCACGATCTCGTTAAGGGCTTATAGGACAGACCATAAGCTTTTAAAAGTGTGCCCCTGAAGTGCGTAGGCATTGTATTTTTGTTTTTTCTATACCTACCAATATTATAAAGAGGAAATGTGTGTATTTTTGTACGTTTGTCAGGAACAAACTCCAAAACTACTGAACCGATTTGAAAAATTATTTTACCGTTAGAATCCTACGTTATCCCTGAGTGCCTTTAGGCTATACAATTTTTTCAAAAACGTTATGGATCCGTATGAAAACTTCGATAATGTGTGAAAAAACGACCAACTTTAAATCGCGTGCGCTGCGTAAACTATTGATTATAAAGCAATACCGTATGTCTAAATTATAATAAGAAATAACTAAAATACAATTAGTATATAAGTAAAATACAATACTATCAGTACCTTCTCTACATATACGCGACGGGAAACTTGATTAGGACATTTCCACGGGATAGTAAAATGTAAATTCATAAAAAAGTCTTCTAGCGCGAAGGAAGTGGCGGCCACAGCCAATGTTTAATAAATATGATTGTAGACATTTCAAATGTGTACCGAATTTTAACTACCAAATATTTACAACCTCTTTTCCTCTAAGTGTGCGTCTTTTTACGTGATGCGTGCACAACCAAATAGATAAACTAACAGACAAAAATTCGAAAAATACTGAAGGTTAATTTTGTTAGTTATCCTTTAACTCCCTGGCCATTAATTTTTGTAATAGTTTAAATGTGCATAATCGACGAATTAATTTTTAAGTTTCGAAGAATTAATTTTCTTGTTAATTTGTTTGTAAATTTTATATTTATATTGACTAGTTTAATTGAGAAATGTAATTATGTACGCTACGCACTTTTAATAACTAAGTAACCTTGCAAGTGGCACCAATAACAAACAAAGGTACCTTCACAGTCACTATATTACAGTCGTTGAACGTCTATTATGAATGACAAATTTAGGTCAATTAACTCTCATAACATGTTAAATATGGTAAATCTTTTGTGAGATTCTTTCTCGCACTAAACTTGCACTTGTCGGATTCCATGCGCGGCACTCTTTTGCTTGCCCCGGAAGAGAACAGCCTGCGTCCATATAGTTACATATTATGGACTCTACATTTTACGTACTGCCATCGTTGGGGTTTTTGCTGGCTGTATTGTTCCAGCTACCTATCGTCGCTTAAGTTCTAACACCGCGAAACTCAAAATGGTCATTTTGAGTTTCGCTTTCTTAACATTACATTTTTACTTTCATAATGTTACGTAACAATTATTATTCTATTATATAAATATATAGATATTTTAAATGTAGCGCATTTTTTAAAGAGCTGTTGAATTAAAAAGAAATGAGACAGTTATTTTGCTCGCTTTAAAAGTTTGTAATTTTTGAGATTCGCGGTGTTAGAAATTAAGCGACGCTATTTGATAATTAATATTAAAAGTGAGAAAAATTTGGGTTTATTCAAAAGACGGTGCAACGGTAAGGTTGTGAAGTGATGATGGTGGCACCTACACTTTGAGAGCGAAAAAAACTAGATATCATTTTTTTAAACCCTACTTACTTTTTTTTTAGGTACACCTACGTATGTTTTATATGCCTATATGGCCAAAGTTTGCCAAAATAACATTAAAATTTGGGATAAATTATTGCCTATTAAAAAATTCTTTTCCTTAAACCTTAAAACTTATTTGAAAAATTCAGATCATGTATTGACCCTACGTTGAGGACAGATATACCCGGTAGTGATCTTGGTTAAACTACCCAAAATTAAAGCTCAAATAAATAAAAATGTGCCTTTTTAAAATTCACATAAATCCACGACGAAAATAACTCTTTAAATGGCGCTCCACAATAACATTTATCCTTAATAAATTATTAGATGTTAATTACAAGCAGACTATTAAATACTATAAATGGTGTACCGTACGGTTGACTTTGTCTTACAATTTAGTCCGGAAAACTAAGCATGAAAAGCAGAAGTGCTTTGGACGGGTTGGGCAGTTATTATAAGCGAGGGAAATCGTTTGAGGTGCACAGTTGTGTTGCCTCCCAGTAGTGATGGTGCTGTCGCTTGGCTCGCAAACAATATGATCGCGTCGAACGCGAAGTAATAAAATAATTTGAAATTATATATTAGTAACTATTTTTTTTTAATTTATTCAATTACTAAGTTACTTCGGATTCACATAAAAGTGAAAGTGCAACAGATATGCAGCTTTTATTATCAAGTTTTTTCGTTTGTGCGCTTTTGCAAGGTACGTTTTTCCATTTTGCTTTTTGTGCTACAGATTTGTTATATTTATTAAAACCCAACGTCCAATGCCTAATTATTAGAAAATAATTGAAAAGTTAAATAAGTTAAGTCGATAATGCGGTATTTTCGCATATTACATATTATATTACAAGTAGTTGGGTATTATTTTTGTGGCGCTGTGAGTTTATTAATTGAAAATCCTCGTTTCCTTATATTAGCTAATTATTATGATAAAAAAATATTTATTTATTTTAAACAGTATAAGAGAGCTTTATTTAAAAAGAATACATTCTTGTATTGTTAGACAGGCTATACCCGCGACATTGTTTGCACGGGAGTCGAAACCAAGGGGGGCTGACAGAATTTTACAAAATAAATTTTTAGCTGACCTCTAGTTGCCTAAAGAAATATTCCTACCAAACTTGAAGTCCAGAGATATCGTGATGTGTGAATACATGGATGGGTGGAAATCTCCTACAAA
>DWPP01000828.1:0-10035 GCA_018251735.1 Eantis mithridates tamenund
ACAAATTATTAAAATAACTTAAATAATACGTATACAATTAATTTTAAAATGAGACGTCATAAAACTTAGGACCCCTTGTGACACATTGGCACCTCCCTCTCTCCCCCTTATCGTGTGACGTAATTTATGGAAAACACCTATCTAGAACAAGACCATTATAACTGATTCCCTATCTTGATAAGGTTCAGGTTTGTTCACTGTTATATTGTGTTCCTTTACAGACTTGTTATTAGTCTTTTGAGCCTTTACACAGAAACCTAGATTTCGATCATGTATCCGGATTCTTATTACTTGCTTTCGTATCAAGGTCGGAGGATTGAGTGTTTTTAAATATGGATTTATTCTAATTGATAACGCTTCAATCCCTGAATGATAGATGAAATTTAGTATATAAGTAGATAGTTTAAGTCCCCGGGAAAGAGATGATAGTTTTGGGGGTCTGTCGTTCCATACACACGACACACAAACATAGAGACAAGAAACAGAAAAAGCTCATCAATCTAATTTCTGCTCCGCTGGGAACCGAGACCAGGATCCATTGAACAACAATCCAATATGCTAATCACTTAGCCATATTGGTATTAACTATAATAGATAAACGATGAATAGGGTGCTTTAAGTCACATCGTTATAGGAGAACTTAATCAACGGTACGTTGGTGTGTTCATTACCGTAATTTTTGTTAAGTAAACTCATTATCTATTTATTAAATCTAAGGTTCACTGACCGAAAGACAACGCTCAGCCTTATTTAGATTCGTAATACTTGTAAGTATTGAATAAAGTTAAACTGTAATATTAAGAAATTACGTTTAGGCAGCCATTTTGAGAAACCCAAACCGTTATTAAAGCGGGATAAAAAATAGAACAAAAGTAATATAATGATAATAATATAAGAATGTTTGTCTGTTTTTGAGCTAAATTAATGTTACATTCTTTGACACAACAATACCTCTTTATAGTTCTTGGTTCTTAAGAAACAACAATAGTGAGCTAAAACCTGTTACTTAGTATCCATAGAACCACAAAGGTATATAAAAGAATAACCTTATGAAGCGTCGTTTATCCTTAAATTAAGATTATTAAAAGTCGCTTATTTAAAATCGTTCGCAACTTCAGAGAACGTTCAAAAAAGAGAATAAGTTAATCACATGCTCAAACTTGTTATGAACAAAAATAAATACGGCAGGACTAGCCCTATTAAAGAAATATAAAAGAGACATTTACGTATTTAAAAATTCTGAACTTTACGTTTAAAAAGGTGAATAAAACTCGAATCATAAGTTTGTAACATAACAATTGGTAGCTTTTGAATAATTGAATTTTGACACGACAGTCTTTTGCAAATTTAATTTAATTCCTAATTTAACAATCAATATTACTGTTTGTCAATGTCAAAGTCAAATTATATAATACGTTGTAGTAATGATATTACTACAACGTATTATATAATTTGAGGAAGCATAACTCAAAAGAAGCCGCGAACGATTGTCAAGTGTTTTATTAATCACAGTATTGTGCAAACATGTCAAAAAACTCAACAGACTTTATCACATCCTATACATCAATTGAAGGGAAGGCCAATGGAATATTGTGGTTTATTAAAGATTTATGAGCTATGAAGGTCTCATGGATGTTAGATTTAATGAAGTGATTGATAATCATAGTTATATTTAGCTTGTAATGTTTTGTATAAGCAATCCATCAACTAGACAATCTTCTAGATTCCTACCATGAAGGTGATAGAAAATATTATCTATTTTCTTGAAGTTTCGCGAGCAAGAAGTATATGTAGCTGTGACGTCTATAATATATAATTATAAAAAAAAGGAACTTTATAATTTTTTTAGACAAATAGGTGAACAGCGGAGTGTAAAACACAGCACACGTTTAATGTTTATTTGGGGAACATTTGCATAAACTAAAATAACAAAAATAATAATTATGCAAAATAACATTCATTTAAGTCAACATTTTGACATTCAAAAGTCAAACTGAAAAGAGATAAAATGTTATATCTTTTGTTTATGGAATATTTATTATTTATTTATTTTTAGTACTCTCAGCTGTTGATGAAATTGGTTGTAAATTGTAATCGTAATAATCATCAACAACCTATCCCACTGATAGGCACGAGTCTCCTCTCAGAGAACATTTAGCATAGTCCACCATGCTAACCAAATCGTCGCTTAAGTTCTAACACCGCGAATTTCAAAAATTACAAACTTTTCAGGCGAGCAAAAGAACTGTTTCATTTGAGTATTTCTTTTTAATTCAACAGCTATTTATAAAATATGCTTCGTTTAAAATATTTATATAATAAAATATTTGTTATGAAAATATAACGTTATGAAAGTAAAAACGTAATGTAATGAAAGCGAAATTCAAAATGATCATCGAGTTTCGCGGTGTTAGAACTTAAGCGACGATGCACATTGACAGGCTTCAATTCTTTTAAGGAATTTTTAAGAACTTTAGGCATGCAGTTTTACGACACAGTTATAAACTTAGTCACTAACAAGTATGTACAAAATTCGAAAATTTTATTTGCTTCTGCAATTTTTTGCAATTCTGTATTTCTGCAATTTTTTTTGGTGAACCTGTAATTTATTTTAGGTACTAATACCTACAATGTAAGTGTAAAAACAAGAAATTAAAAAACAACTAATTGTTTTTTAATTTCTTGTTTTTACACTTACATTATTATTACAGACCCACAGTATTTGGTATTACTGGTTTAAGTTTAAGTTTTTTAATAGAATGTCTATTGTGAATATAGTACTTAAAATTGTTCAGTTCAGTTTACATACAATGTCTATGAACTGATTTTTATACACCTGATTTAAGTATTACTACTTAACCACACATACCTTTGTAAGTTTTGAGCACAAATTTTCTGTTTGTGGAAAGAACATTGTTTACCATCTAATTTGTTAATCTTAAACCAATAAAATTGAAATGACTTACTTGAAAATACTTTGCGCTTGGTGCATCACCCTCTAACTTATTCCGGAATGCAGAAAGTAGTCTCTCAAAAGGATTCCTCACAATGATCATCTTATTGTAGTTATATAACATATAGTCTCTGTCTTCCTTAGACACTGTGCTTAGATTCCGGAACATCCCTGGTGAGTGGGCCAAACTCGCAGGGATTGCTAACACATCTGTGTCATTCCATTTTCCAGATAATATCATGAGTATTCTCTTCCAATTTGTACAAGCCACCTGAAACAAATAAAAAAATACTAAGTAACTTTTGTGCCTCTTCTCTATTCTTATAAATCAATATAACTAATATTTTTTATTGTGTGGAACTGGGGAACAGTATTGGTTATGATCGACTTTAGATAATGCCTTTTTAAATTTAAAAAAATCTGTGTTGTTGGAAATAGAACATAGGATACATAATATTAAGCTGAATTTAAATTGCAAATTCTAATTGGTATGGAATAATAAATCAAATTCATATATACCTTAACTTTAACTTTTTATATAACTTAACTTTATAGTATAGCTACAATATGTTTGAAATTACGTAATTAAAATTAATTTAGATTTAAATAATAATAAGGATATTGTCCGCGCTTACGAAACATCACCTCATTTAATGTAAAACAATCACTTAATCGAATAATTTGTGAAGTTAATTAGTCGGCGATAAACACGCGGTTAGTTGCGTAAAAAAAATAAGTATAAAATACGTCAACATTCTATGAAGTCGGAATAACTCGTTTGCCTTGAATAACTCACCTTTGGCACATAACAGTAGAGAAGTTTATGCTCATCGTTTACTAGGATGTGTTCTAACTGACTCGGTTGTAAGTCGTCTAGCGTCCATTTCATAGGGAAACGGCGGCAGGTGTCCTGTATGAGCTCTTGCCTTGCCAAGTTCAAAGACTGGGTCAACTCCAAAGAATGATCACCTCCAGATATGTCGTTATCTAAACAACTAACAGATAGTATGCTTACGAAAAACACTAAATACCAGCTTGAAACTCGCATTTTTATCCATTAGAAGCGCACATCGGAATAAAAACTTTCTTTCGTAAATCACGGGTTGCGATTTTTAATGTAGGACATGCACGAACAACGCGCGCTCACAGTTTGGTAGCTACACAACGGCTCTGCTTTTTAAAATATGAGCGGTTTTATTGATGACTCGAGTTAATAATGGCGATAGTGTACATTCAATTATTATTTCGTAACGAAAAAGTTTACGAGTCAGTCATTACTGAAGAACACGACATACACACACTTCAACGATGCGTACTGTACTAAAAATTTAAAAGTTGACAATGACATTGACAACTTTCTGCAGTGTGGCCATATTATAATTTAAGATTCTGCTATGGAGATTCTGGAGGTTTGTGGTTTGTATAATGTACTGAACTATTGAGAAACATCAAAAATACTACTTTAAATAATAAAAAAAGATAATAAAGGAAAACTAGTCGTCATAAAATTATAATCTTACGTTAACAGGCGTTACTAAGAATTTAAAAAGTTATAAATGTAATTTAAATTTTTTTTATCCGTTTTTAGATTGAAATAATAAAACCTATATATTTTCCAGTCTTTAAATTAATTTAAAAATACATAGGTACATATCTCCATGCCAGGTCCCTTACGGGGTAGGCAGAGGGCAAGGAGTGCCAAATATCTCTATCCATATAAACCTGCCGTGCTTCTTCCACATTAATTACTCTCTTCATAAATGAACGCCGGTTTCGGAGGTTTAAAAATACAATGTTAAAAATCTTACATTCTATTTTTATTGAACTTTTAAAACTCTTTAAATCATTGTTTTGTTCAGAGTATAGTAAGGTATGTCATTCCTTCCTTAATACATCGACGGTAGAAAGAATAATTGTTGTACCTATCTCGAAAAAGCGTATTTTAAATCAGACGCAAAAAAACTATTTCAAATTTCATAACTCGTGATCTAATAAAGCTAGAATCACCAAAATTGTGCACTAATTCAAGCATCATTTAATTAAATTGACCTAATTTTTCTAAAGTTAGTATAACCTTAGTTTTCTCCTTGATATGTAACGTGTGATATTCCTATTTAAAGCAGCTTAATTTCGACGACATTTATGTTTGACATCGTCAATATGTACCTACCTAGATAAAGTAAAATTAAAGTAATTCGCATATATATAATTTGCTAGTGCAGGGAAGCCAACCTAAAACTTGTCCATCTAAAAAAAGAGGACGCAAAATCTTGTCTACAAGCTTTTCTCTTTTCACTCGTGCATGACATATGATAGGCTTATAGTAGCAGTATAGGAAAGATTAGTATGGTTGACGGTCTCCTTTTTTGTACTTTTTTATTTGATTGGCTACTCGCACTTACAGGGCTGCTTATGACTCCCTTACTCTAATATAATATTATCTCTATGAAATTTTGATAATAACTAACTTTAAATATACAAGCTCCGTAAATACAGAGCATAATAGTATACCTTCCATATTTTGGTTCATCATAAAACAGGAAATCCTGTTTACCAATATTTTGAAGGATTCGTCTTATTGAGTCACAAGAAAAACAATCATCTTTATATTACATTTATTTGAATGCAGTAAAGATACACATTCATGGCGTTCAATTATAATATTGTCAGTGATTTTCCTAATGCATAAAAACTATAGGTATAAACGTTGACTATGATGTTTTTTATCAAACCATGCTATGCCAAGGAATAAGTTTCATTTGCTGTTAGTTTTTCTGGGATGGCCTTCTGTAAAGACACAAAATTGAGTTTAATAAACTTTATTTCTTAGTTAACAGTAACTAATTATTAAAGTACCTACTTATTATTCGAGACAAGGCAGCCGTTTAACTATATATCACATGCCGTCTCGTATTATCCGTATTAGTTTTTGTCTGCCATTTACATAACTTATTAATGATATACCAGTATAAACTAAAATAATATATGAACAGAGTAGCGTACATATAAGCTTACCCGAATGTGTTGAATATAGGACACTTGATGGTACTGATGAATGAGAGCAAAGGCCTCTTCTGCTACAGCCAACTGATTATTTTGCCATGCCAACACTGCCAAACACGCCCATAGCGTTTTATCTTCTACTGTCCGACACAACTAGAAATATAAAACAATAAATAATGTGCAAGTAATAAAATCATTTTCTATTCTTTTATAAGGTTATTAATAAGTTTTAGAAATTAAGTTTCATTTGGGGAAATGTAAAGCTTACTCCAACACGCTGCTCCTAAGCGGATTGCAGGATTGGATAAAGAGCTTAACTATTACTATTTAAAAACATGTAGATTTAACCTGTAAAGCAGTCTCCCACGTATTAGCCGCAACTTGTTTAAGCAATTTCTCCGGGAATGTGGCAATGGAGACATGTAACAGAGAGCCATTCCCACGGCAAATGCAAGCGACACCATCTTCCACACTCAGGACGCTGGGATTTCGACCTAGATCACTATAAATACAAAATAATTTAAATATATCTTTTCAAGTCCTACTGCTAGGCACGAAGTTTGCGACGACTAGGCATTTCTCATCCCAGTATTACCAATTGTAAAAACATTTTTCGAAACATTTAAATACAAGTTAGAGAAAGCCTTATTTTTCATG
The DNA here is from genome assembly GCA_018251735.1 of Eantis mithridates tamenund. Taxonomy (NCBI): domain Eukaryota; kingdom Metazoa; phylum Arthropoda; class Insecta; order Lepidoptera; family Hesperiidae; genus Eantis; species Eantis mithridates. The sequence continues at coordinate 6,614 of DWPP01000828.1, forward strand.
TTCCCAGTAAACTCTTGAAATCATGTGAAGGCCATCAAGGCCATCGTGGTAAACTATGGCGTAAACCTTTATTATATCTAAGATGAGACTCACGTCCAAAGTGGCACTTGAATTGGTTGTTGATGATGATGACAATGGAAAATCATCTTAAAAAGTCTTCGAGGCTTCTATTTTGGAATATTTTGTATAATGTACCTTATATCCTTGCTTACAGTAGTAAGAGCAAGCAAATCAGGCTGATTAGCCGCTTTAGGACAGCACCAGGCTACAACGGATTGTCCACGCAATCCGACTAGCAGTTCGGTTTCCGCACTCCAAGCAATACTGCGAACTTGAGATCCTGCACCAAAGAATTTTATTTACATATTGCTGGTTTATGGGAGTAACGACTTGACTCAAAATTGTGTCAAATTGAACAAAGCAAAGGTAATGATCAAGAATCTTTTATATTTTGCCGTAATGACGCTCTAATGTTCGCTATAAAGACAAAACATTCGATAGTTACATTATTCAGTTGAGTCAAAATATTTTTGTTTATTCAATCAGATGTCAAAGCCCTCACAGAAAACATAGGCATGTAACACGTGTAACATACATGCACATGTCAGAAAAAGTAACACCACATAATTGTGGCATTAGGGTAGTTTTCAATGAGGGAAGGAAAGGAAATAGGGATATTTACTCGTATCAGTTTATGTCTTGCAGATTGTTGTGAAATGATTTTGTTTTATTAATTATAACTATTTACGTTTTACTACAGCTTATTCATTTTTGTTTTTGTTTCTCTACTCATTTTGCATAATTAGGATCTTTCATCTTCTTAATTTCTTCATCATTCATCCAGTTGAAAAAAACGGTCTTTGAGATTGAAACTTTCCTTTTTTTTAATGTTATTTTTAATCGACTCCAAGAAGAAGCAGATACTAAATTTAATTGTATTTTTTGTGTTACCTAATATTTTTTATAGGATTAATCAATTGATGATTCTCAATTGATATTTTCAGTTTTAATACTAGAATACATAGAAACTAACAGCTCTTACCTAATTTCATGAACTTTGATTTCGTGTCCTTAACGGTGACAACGTACAAATCTTTGTTATAATCCAACAATGCCAGTTGTCTTTCGTTAAGTGGTCCGGTTTGACTTAGAGCGATGCAAGATACTGTCATCTTGTGAGATAGTTTTGTAACCGTGTTGTCTGTTGAGCTGCGTACTATCAGTCCAGTGGGCAGATCGAACACTTGAATCACTAGGCAGAAATTTCAGTATAGATGTTTATTGAGAGTACTATAAGGCGAATATTTTTTTACTATAAGAATGTGGAAGGAGCACGACAGGTCTGAAAGGATAGAGATATTTGGCATTCCGTGCTCTCTGTCTACCAAACCTGTCGGACTTGGCGTGAGGATATATGGTACATCCACTATAAGCCCTACTTTCATAAAGATGTGACAACTAATCAATATTAGGTTCTAATATTAATATGATCCTAATTTTTTTACTTTTAAAGTTTTCTTATTACTATAAGAGTGACTTTAATAGTACCTACACTTCACACAGTTATTAGCTTCATAATATGTAAATAATGTTCGTGAGAAGCAAAGAAACAAAAGCTCTTAAACAATGACATTTACAATACAAACCAATTTCAATTCAAAGGTCATGGTCAATGATGAAATACTAAAAAACAAGGAATCTCTGCTTTAGACTATCAAAGCAACAAATTCTTAAAGTTATGGTATAATTAACTAAAATGCTTTTGTTTTTTGGGTTGAATCAGAATCGTATTAAATGAGCTTTTTATTTACTTTTTCGATCAGACTGATCGACAACAGCCAAAGCATCTGGTCCAAGGGATACGGACGCACGTCCTAAGGTCTCAGGATGGGAACCACATCGTGGACTAGCTAATAGTCTTCCCATGTAACTGTATACAGAAATACCAGCTCTTTCCAGTATGCAGAGACATCTAGAGAAAAAAAAATGTAAATAGCGTAATATAGGAAGCAATATATTACTAAAAGTGGTTCCTGTCTTAAAATGATGAAATATTATTATGATCTATTGAAAGTTACGTGAGAAAAGCTAATGTTCAATAGTATCAAGGTCTTGAGTAATACGTGAAAGAGGTACCTACTTATTATGAAATTAAATATATTTATGAAAAATTGAAGAAGTAAAGTGTGATTCAAAATCAAATTCTAAAAATTATCCAGTTTCTATAATTGTCTTGCACTGTATTACTCCGGTTAAAGGAGTTTGCTGACAATGTCAGTAGTTATTAAATCTGGCATTACGTTATTAGGTAATTAAGCCAATAAAAAACTTATCCTTAACTTTTAAAGAACAAATTACACATGCTTTACGCTTACAGATCCAGGTGTACCTATGTGTGCTACACACAAAGACAATAACTCGTACACTGAGACTAGCAACAGAAATTTAAATGAATAATTAAAATTTCTGCTCCGCTGGGAATCCCAAGACCCGTTTGATCGGCCGGTATGTTATCCATTAACAAATACACTCAAATTAACAACAGGAACCGATAAGTTTCTATTGCTCATTTGAAGAAAATTGGAAATTTTACGAATTTTAAGAAATCGGCATTCAAATTTCTGCTCCGCTAGCAGTCGAAACCCTAGAATCGGACCTTCCAAATTGTAGTCCAGTAAACCACTAGGTCATAGGTCATAGGGGTTGACACAGGCTAATAGATTAGTAACAGTTTAAAGTACCTCTCCGCCAACAAAATCATGCTGATAGTTCCTTCCTTCAGATCGAAGGTTACAGGCGTGTTCCAAGATGTCAGTTTATGTATGAAGCATTGTTTCACAGTAGCTATCACCAAATGGTTAAACCCTAAAGCGATTTGTATGACTCTATCAGGATAATCCAACTGATCGTTTTGATCTGTAACAATGTCCCTGATTGAAACTACCTTACGACCAGTTTGTATGCAAGCATAGTTCTTCCATGTATATTCCCTGGAAAGGATATATTGTTTTTGTTTTAGTTCATTTTTACACTGTTCTTTTCGTATGACCGTTATAGATATACGTATTATGTCTTTAAAGTCAGTCTGATGAATTTTGATATTTTATTCCATGAATATTTATCAAAGGAAATTTAATGAGAGAAATTATAGAGATACTCTCATTACAATGTTATGAATTTAAAAGAGGCTGTACTGAGTACAAGGGTTACACAAGGCCTATGTGGGGGCTTCATCAAAATCTATTAGTATAGTCAGTGCAACACTACAAGTCGTGTCACGTTGCTTAATCGATATGTAAATAAATTACTATCATTCATAAAAATATAAACAATAATATTTTTTTATAATTTTAGTGAAAAAGTTACATAAAATTTATTTGAAATAAAATCCGAACCACTGATTAATTATAAAAGTTAGTGTA
>DWPP01000829.1:0-10031 GCA_018251735.1 Eantis mithridates tamenund
CTTATTTTATTCAACCTTAAGGTCATTTTTTTTACTTATTCGATATTGGTGCGCAGTTAGTAATAATTATTTAGTAGAAAGAGTCGACATAGACGTGATTTGCACATTTCGTTATTAATTTATATTTAAAATATATATTTTATTCGAAAATAAAAAAAATAAAAGTAATAAAAAATACCATATGCAAAAATTAATGGCGACGGTTAAGAGATTGGAGCAGGTACAGGATTACCATGGAGCACCATGGAAAATAAAAGATTTTGATTTGATATCAAAAAATCCAAAAATTGTAAAATATAAACGTATTCGCAGTAAGGGTTTTCATATCCGATTGCAATAAACGAAAATTGGGATGTATAAAAATATAAAGGGTTTGTCTGCTTGTTATACTATGAACGAAAAGTTTTTAAGCGAATACGGTTTTTAGTATAAAGAAATAGTAAGTTTTGGTATTAAGTAAAAGCCAATTTTTAACATTTGAAAAAAGGATATAAAATAAAACAGTGAAGGAATCGTACAAAAAAGTTCTTCATGTACGAGTACGTTTCTTTTTTTTAGATCTTTACCTGAGTCTGAAGTCTTGCTAGTAATTATTTAACATTTACTTTGCAAATACACCTTTAGTATATAACGTATAAAGATAAACAATTGCGATTTTTCAGACAAGAGAGACGTCAAGAGACCACATACTTATCGGAGATATTGTGGACACCAAGTGTTTTAAAAGTGTGGGAGTGGTGTGGGTGACGAAATCCTTGAGCGGGTATCGTAAACTAATAACTTTTTAGAGGCTTAGTTCAGCCTGTTTTTTATGGTAAAAAATTTATACCTACTTTTTTTCTACTTTTTGTTAAATATTCTTTTAATTTTCTACTTTTTTGTAATAATTCTTTTTCATAATATAATAATTGAGCAGCAAACGAGCGTGCAAGCAACCTAAACTTAATTGGTCACTGCACCGTACTTATGTAGGTACATAGGTACTCATATGTACAACGTCAAATAAGCTGCCTACTACTAGTGTTCAAGCTTCAATGACCGAATCGAATCATCAGCCGCAACATAAAATATATTTTTTGAAATTATAATAATTTAAATAAAAACATACGTACTTATTGGCTTCAATATTCAATAGATATATGAAGTACCTATAGAACTTATAGAAATAATAACTATTTATTCTCTACTTCAAAGTTATTAAGCTCCTCAAGCTTCTTACGTTTGGATTACCTACCGTAAAATTTAATATTACTTCTTCAAACACTTCTCTTCTCGTTTCTCGGCTAAAAGTAAAAATACGAGGAGTAAGGTTTTGTGCAAGTTGGTATCTGTTATTTGAAAATTTCGTTACCTTCTAATATAAAATGAAATAAAAAAATATATATTCTTAATAATCCGACTGTAGTGCATTTAGGGTACAAGAAAACAAGAAAATTGTCTTCTGCATAACATATCTATAAAAAATATCCAAAACGTTAGGTTAGATTAGAAACCTTCGATAATGTGTGAAAAATTTCCAAAAAAGAAGAATCCTTCAATCGCGTACTCTGCGGAAATTACAATTTGTCAATAATTATTGACAATAAAGCAAGTGATGTACTACAGTTTTATAGACGACATCAATATTTACATACACAAAAAGTCCGCGATACCTTCAAGGTATCTTCAAGGAAAGCTAATGATGAGTCAAAAAGTCTGGGTGTGTATGGTGTGTGCATGGTGCCCACGAAACAGGGTATCCTAGTGTAAGGCAGTGAGCGAGATTAAAAGTGTATGATATGAAGGGTTAATTTATGTTTGTTTAACTCTAATTTACGATGGAGTTTGAACCCGGACCTCTGTGATATTAGATTCACACTTCACACTTTAACATCTACCAAGCTATCACTGCTTATCATATCAATTTAGTTAATAGTACATTCTCTATCAGCACTCATCGTTGTTCGGTTGCGGGTAAACCAGTCCTTTGCGGATAAACCGAAATGCGTGCTCCAATCGATAAATGCATCCAGCTTTGCACCCGCGTTTCGCCTATTTTGTCCACCGCCTATTTCGTGCGGCCTCTTTCATTAAGCTCAACAAGCGCGTTCACTCGTAAACATCGCCATTTACAAATGAGTTTCATTAACGTGACGGAACTCGGTCAGTTAGTTTGGTCCGTAGTGACTGTTGTAATTGTGACCAAAAGCATTGCATCGTGCTGTTAATGCATCTGTTTATGTACTCGTCAAAGGACTAGTCTATATAACTAGTTAGTAGCTAGATTAGATCAGTTCATTGGTGTTGACTATTTACGAAGATTTGATGACCGTGGAGTAGGTAGATCAAATTTACGGACTGATCTAGTTTGATAAAATTCAATAGTGCCTAGCATGCTGCAGTTACAAGTGATAATATTTTGATTAAAAATTATTAATTAGTAGATAATTACAATGTGAATAAAGTTAAGCTCTGTACACCTAATTATAAAATTAACTTTAAAAACTGTCACCACAATTCTATGACTGGCATAAAATGAAACGATATTTAATGATAACTCCATCAAAATTTAAAACATATTACCTTGATTCATAAACTTTAGTCCCTAGCGACAAAAATATATTATGACACGGCTACTGTATTTATATGTAAAACAGACATCTTATTTTATCCCGCTTTAAAATACATTATTTTCCTAAGAACCTAACTCTTAGCTAGCGGCAAAGATGCGAGGTTCGTAGAGCGGAATAAATATTGTTCTTTGTCCAATAAATTAGATACTTTCGCGTCTGGAAACCGGAGTTATTCCGTCTAGTGTAAGTTCAAAATTGAGCAATAACTTTTTAAGAAAATAAGTACTGCACTTGTGGTTATGACCATCAAAGTTATAGACCCTTTTGCGCCTCTGCACTCTGCTGTAATAAACGACGTTGTTTTAGTATGCATGAAGTATAATCATTGATTTCAATATCTGTCTAAACAGCAGACTGAAGTGATTTGTTAATGAATATGTGATAGGCATCGATTTTTTTGCTTTGCCTTAGGATCTTTCGGAGCAAGAGTTCAAGGAGTCGTCGAGCTTTTTGTAGAAATTTGTAGAAGCCTTTAAATTATATAGACGATCTGGACTTCAATTTTGAGACAGTGTGTGGTTTGGTCATAATATTTATAAATTAATTCTAGTTTCTCAAACCAGCTGTTTAACTTACCGTACTTACTTACTTATACGTTTAATTTTAGTTAATACTTACCGTATTAACTAAAAAAAAGTATTTACCGCGACATTCCTTTGGACATCCTTAACTTATTATCGGGTTACAAGTGATAGATCAGCCTACCGAGAGGTTTTTAGTGCAGTTATTATCTCACATAATATAACAATTTTCCCAAGATATCCAGATATCTTTTGGGGCATCCCTCTGTTTGAAATAAGGTACTATGTAAAGACTACTTACGTCAACTCTTACTCCATCCAGCCTGTGCGCGTGCTGCGGAGGTCTCAACCGTGGCATATATCTGTAGAACTCCTCGTTATCTCTGTACCACTTCACAGAGTAAAGTTTCCCGCCCTCTAAGTCGTAATCACACGTCAGCGTTACTGACTCACCACGCTGTTTCATAGTAGGCACTGATATGCCTACTACGCGTAGACATATTGAGACTGCAAAATAAAAAAAAAAATAGAAACACAATGGATCGCAATAGGCTGAAATGATGTTGATGATGATAAATAGCACATGCAGAAGAATCCAAAGGGTAGAGAGCTCAAGTAGTAGCGCAAGTGTAAAATGTAGATTGTAAAATTTGTATTTGTTTACTCGATTAATAAGTAAAATGTATCGACAAATCAGGGAAACGAAATGTCGCGTCAAATTAGACATACGATATTACGATTCTTTTAATTGAAATTGAATTTTAGTATTAAAGTTACGAGTTATTATCAGCACGATCAGAAAACATTTTTTATGTCAATAATATTCGCGATTCGTATTTTTTTAAGTATTTAAAATTTCTAAATGAACTTAAAAGCAGCAGGATGAGGAATCCCACGCATTGATTTTAATTTCCGTACCGATAAAGCATAAAATGTCGTGTCGTTGAGAATAAAAATGTTCCTGAAGTTTATGAGGGCTTCCTATATAATGTATAAGTAGTGATGGGAATTCTTTTCTTTTAATGGGGAAAAAGATCTTGTTCAGACTATCCAAATTTTTAGGAAAACATCTAAGCTACTTATCACGTAATTTTCGAAAATTACGTGCATCACCTAATTGCATTATGTGAAAATGCAATAAGGTGCATTAGTTTGTTGCTAGTCCTACAAAATCAAAGATAGAAAAAATAATGATACTAAACTTGTAAGTGAAACGAAAATTAACAAAACCTAGAATAAAAAGATTTTGTTCGCTTTTTGATTGTTTTGGTACAAATGCAATAAAGTTATTAATCCAATAAAGTTTTTAAAAAACCATTTCTAAAAACACAAAATAGTATATCATGTAGGTACAATTTACATATGTTAGAATAGCATAAAACGGATATTATATTTCCTAGGTGCCTACGTAATTATGATAAGCGCGTCTACATAGCGGCTTAGACGGAAGCGCCGAAACTCCCTTATATCCGGTATCTATAAATATGTATCCACAAGAGCATAGAATACGATGAATATATAATTTGTAATGTGTAATAGTATCATGTGCCATCTTTGACCTAAATCTGTCAAGATTACGGAAACCTTACGTGACGTACAGCGTGACATACTTGATGCAAATCTATTTTGATTTGTCGTAAAATGCTTACTAGGCGCTTATTATAAGCATTTATGTTTTAATACTCCACGAATTGGGACAACGCTAAGAAACGTGTAGGAATTCGTAAGTATACTCAAGGTATCTTTCAGATTCCTAAGAACATAAAAAGTTTGGGTTATGATATAATACTGCTGGTTTAAGATGACACTTTAATTAATTGACTACAGCAATAAATGTGCAATTCTTCTTTTTAGAGAATAAATCTACAACAATGGGCAACTCTGGTTGGTGAACTTTAGATACATTTTTTCAATATAAAGGAAATTTAATGATTAACCGACCAGTCCCCGAATTCGATAAATAAAAAACTTCAAGCTAGGAATAACTTTGAACTACGTATCCTACTACAAATACAGTATTTTGTGTTAATACGTATGTATAGTGGTCAAGTCGCCTCTCTGATACCGAAAGGGATTAATTTTTGCTCCAATTCATTTTGGACAATATTTAATTATTTTATTTGATGCTTTACTGTTATTTTTTTACATCATTTCTAAAGGATAGGTACAATCAGAAATATAATTTAACATACTACTAATTATTACTTATGTACTACATACTGTATTAGGAACTGTAAGGAAACTATAATTTCTTTAGATCTTTTTTTACGAGTATGATGTCTAATATGCTGCATTGTACTGACACTAGTATCATTTTAGTTATTAATGCTACTAACAAATAAGTTTAAAAGTTACCTTTCATAAAGTAGAGGATAAAATAAATCACCAAAAAACACCTCATTGTACACATTTAAAATAAGTCACTCACAAATAGCATTACTAATGCATTCCTTTAGAATGTATTAAAACCGAAAATAAAAACTAATTTTCCAGTCATTTTAGATAGAGAAGCGAAAAAAATACACAGTTAAAACTTCTGTAACCAATTTGTTTACAGCATTATATTTGAAGCTGTTGGTAAATAAGATGTATTTGCCGCGTAGATGCCGCGTAGAATAGAACGATGTAATTTAACTTCGGTAAGGTGAAGCGAGCGTAGCGGCGCGCGGACCTGATGCAACTGTTGCTACTCGCTTCGTAGCCGATAACGCTACATTCCGTAGACGCGCTACAGTTCTTTTACACCTTTTGGCGTACTTCAATATTGCACTGCTGAGGTTTACAAGTTTGTTGACTTGAAAAGAAAAAGAAAAACGTTAATTGAACAAGTAACTAACATTTATTTGAGGTCGCTGCTGAAATAAAGGTAGAATAAACCAAAAATAACAAACGCTAACACACTCATAACCCCACAGTAGTTGTCACGGGTGGCATAGACAACACAAATTACACATCACATACACCCATGATCTGAGAATAAATATTTATCTGTCACATAAATAACATGTCACTGCCAGGATTCGAACCCGGGACCCCTCGCTTTGCAGGCAGGGTCACTACCAATTAGGCTACGGTGTCGTCTAAAATAAAGTAAAATAAAACAAAAGAGTACATGCAATATTAAATCTCTTTCAGTTAAACTTTAAAATATCAAAATGTCAGAATATGTCAATTAAAAGGTATTTAACGCAATTTTAATAATTTCCATAATATCTTTCTGAGGCAAATTGCAAATAGTAATACCTTATGTGAACGTTCCCCAAGTAAACATCAAACATGTGCCGTATTTCGTACGCCTCCGTTCACGTAATTGTCGTTAAACACTTATAAATTTTTTACTTAACTATAAATTGTAGCTATAAATTGGTATTCTTTGAATTCCTGAAGGTGTAAGATTTTATTTTGGTTCGCTGATGTTGGCATCATTGCAATAAATATTTCTGTCCAGTAGCCGCATCATATACTTACCTGTGTTCTAGTTCGAGGGGGATAAGCGGGAAAAAATTGTTCGATAAAGCCTGAAAAAAGAAAACATATTTTTATTTAGTACAAAAAAGCTTAAAATAAACGAATTTTATAAAGTATCTTAAAATATACTTGCCGTGTAAAGGCTTCTCATCTGCAAGAATTTGTTAAGGATGATAAAATAAGCCAATTAAAATATGACATAACGCTGCTCGCTTATAAAGTATTATTAATATCAGTTGCGCATTCAGCTGCGGTTCAAATTGCAGTTTACGAGAAACTTAAAATAAAGCGAACGAATAATTTTCACTTTAGACACAATACACATTTGCGTATTTTAGAAACAGCTATTGGCATTCATAAACAAATAAAAAGTGATTATTCAATAAATTGTAACAAAAATATTATTGACGTTCTTAAACATATAATTGATAATTCCATGACCTGTAAAATACGCTGTAACAATTGCAAATAAAAAAAAAATCTAAGCAAAAAAAAAATAAAGTGACTAAAACTTTAAACGTTGCTAAAACTTAATAAAAGGCTTTTTTATGAAGTATGCATTATACATTATATGTATATGCAAGGATAATTCAAAAAGTACTGGTCAGGTCTGGATCAAACTTAATGAAACGAAATCAAACGAGAAGCGCTAGAATTAAATTAAAAAATAATAATCAATAAATCAAAATGAAAAAGGTATAAAATTCCACCGCACCTTCAATTTAGCTAAAGAACAATTTAACTCCAATTGACCTTCCATGCGTATGACGGCGGTTACTACAGCGACGTCAAAATATATCATTAGTTCTGTTGCAAAGATCGTGTTACGAATTATGGAAGTACCTAAGTTTATCATTTGGAATTAGAAAAATAAATAGATTACCAATCAATTTTTTTCTAATACATTGATATTTATTTGCGAACCATTGTTGTTACAATTTTGTAACAGTATAGATTCTTGCAAGGTTTAATTTAATCCCTAAAATATCTAACTATAATTAAAGTGGAGCCTTCAGTTCAGATGATAAAATCTGCAAAATTATGCAAAAAGATACCCGTAAAAGTCGGTACCACTGCCTTCAAAGGAAATTCTCACAGCCAATAAATTCAGGATGAAGCTCTTGGACACTTTCCATAGGATCCGACAAGGAATATTATTATGAGGTACTTTATTGAAGTTATAAAATTCTATTTTGTTTTTTAAAGAAACTCTGCTAAACTTCTTTACTTATAGGAATATCTACGATATCTGATTATAAAATATCGGGTTACAGAATACTTAGAGATGCTATATTTTACTACACTCACTACCAAAAGTAAGATTTTATCAGTGTCGTGATTGCCACGGAGCAAAAAGACATGGAAATATACATCTCCTTCATCATATATAACTACATTGGTAAAAGTTCAGTTCAGTACATTGGTAAAAGTTCAGTTTTGTGAAATATATTTTATTAAATCCATTACAAATTATTCAATGGGAAAAATACATTTATGATACAAACCCGCGTTAATTTAAAAAATGGTTATCTCAAAATAACGGAAACTATGTCGATAATCACTCAACGTAATTGTGTTTGTTAAGTGATTTATTGGCTTAATTCAAGTTAAGAAATATATGTTTATGGCTAAAAGAATGAGTAGTATTCCAAAAATGGTTTATAAGTTATCAGTTGCCTACAGGATTTGAAAGTTTGTTATAGCCTGAACGAGAAAATACTTGCAGAGATATACTTTTAGATTGTATTTTCAATCTTCGGTATACGAGCATAAATAAAATAGAAGTAGAAAATCCTTTCCATTAGTAAATTAACCGTTCATAAAATATGTCACAACTCCACGTTGCGCGAATAAAAATAAAATGGCGGGTTGTTTGTGATATGGTTTCTAAAAGTATCTCTGTAATACTGTTGAGGAATAAAAATAATGTATGTTCAATGAAACTACGATTCATTATGTAATGTACCAATAGTATTTTACGGATTTATATAATACATATTAAATATTACGAATTAGTGTGTCTAATTTCTTTTATATTTGTGAACCAAAATGAATGAAATAAATGTTAAGTGAAGCCCATCATCATATTTACCGTCATCATATTAGCCGTTTCTGAGATTAGCGTGCACAAACATACAGACAAACCGTTAAGAAATAAAAAAATCATTGTCTTGGATTCTATTACGTTTATAAAGTAAGTAAATTAAGCTTTTAAAGTTAAAGCTTTGTAACTGATTTACTACCATCATCATAATACCACATTCGAAAGTATTCGTCAATAGTCATTATTAAAAGAGATATGACACCACCATTCACTAAAACAATACAGAAGATATTGTGAAATCCGTTCCCTCATAGCATTGCTTACAAACATCTGATAAAGCTACAGAGAGAACTATTTTTCAAACAGAATTTTTATTTTTCATTGCCAATCCTAGAAATAGGAGTGCCGTGTCGGCACAAATGGAGAAAACCTCTCGAATGCCATTAGCAAATTACCTATTTATTAAATCCGTCACTAATCCGTGGTCATCGCTTTGATATCGCTACGTCGCTAATGTGAGCCAACGAATCCGCCTGAAATCTCCAATATTTTTGCGTCCAGTATTCCTGCTGAATTCCGGCCGTGGCCCAAATAAAGCTAGAAAGTAATTGTAGTTGATGATTTCTAATCTATTATGTAACTTGAAAATATGTAAAATGAATTAGTTAAGCGTATTAAGGAATTCGTACTAATTGCTACAATACTCATAAAAGTAGAGATTGCTTGGTATCTTATTGTCACTTCAGTGGGCTGTGGCTGTATGAAACTACCCTCCACCGAACAACACTTCAAATCGCAGAGTGTATCTCTAATTGTTAAATATTTTGCAGAAAACATCGCGAAGAAATGAGAGTTCTGAAAGTGCTCACAGCATCTCTTTCGCATGCGGCTTTCATCATTTTATTTACTTTTAAAGTATTCATAAAATATTAATTTCATAATTCATACATCCTAAAAGTTGACTTATAATATTATTTATCAAGAAAGTTCTTGAAAGTATGTGAAGTCCGCCAATCCGCATTTGGCCAGCGTAGTGGACTATGGCCTGAACCCTTCTCTGTGAGGAGACTCGTGCCCAGCAGTGGGACAAGTAATGGGTTTTTGATGATGATTATTTATCAAACATATTATCTGTAAATCTATATATAATATACATATAGTATCTGTGTAATATACATTAAACTTTATCGTTGCTAATTAAACCTCCTTTTGATTAATCATGTTTGATTATAATATAAAAATTGGAGGCGCTGTGACTGGCATTTTTAATTATGTTTGTTCTACGCTTTATTACAGTTGAATTACTGTTTAACTAAAATATTATACGTAGGATTTTCAGTCATGAAACACCGATATACTATTTTGACGTTTAAATAGTTTATTATT
>DWPP01000830.1:0-10031 GCA_018251735.1 Eantis mithridates tamenund
AAGTGCAAAAAATCTCTCTCTTGCACCTTCTGACTCTGCCTCCACCTCCGCCTCCGACTTCGATTCCGACTCCGATAAATCAAATTTGAAAACTCCGACTCCGACTTCGGTTCCGATAATTTACCTCCGTTACATCCCTGGTACATATATATTTGCAATATTACTTATTTTATTTTAAATTGTATTACGACTATTAGTCAAAAGTTTGTAAAGTCACTAGATCATTATTATTTCATAGATAAAATGGTTAAAAATAATAACTGTCACCTGTATAAGTCCCAATGACATCAAATTTATAGTCAACAGCAGTTATTATAGGTTATTATATAGTTAGAAAGCAACTCGGTCGGAAGTTTATTAAATAAACATTACCTATACGATTATAGGTAGGCGAAACAACGATAAAGTCAGTTTAGCGATCAATAAATACGGGTCGTAGAACAGATAGGCGACAAATTTATCGACTAATTAACTATTTTAACTACCAATTTACACTACAAGCAGTAGGCGACACTCAATCAATAAAACGGTGCACACATAGATAAGTAATTGTTTCAATAAAGATTTGGGTCGCCTGGTGCATCGACCGATACTTGTTAGCTAAGTAAAATAATATATTTATAGTTTTAGTTAGATATAGTTATAGTTGTTATACAGTAATATTCTTAAGGTTAATGGAAAATATAGAAAATTCGGATAAAAAATTGAAAATTAATGTTATACATTATGGAACGCATGTTCACAACTGAACTGTAAAAAAACATTTAATTTCAATACAAAGCCTATCGACACTAATTGAATCGAATCAAAAACATTCCTCGGTGACTTTCTTCAGCACATTCGGAGATATACGGGATCTTCAGACTCCAACGTATTCTATGCAGGATGCCATTCATTCAGGACCACCATGGGGGAATACGTGGCTCGCCTCTACTATTCAGTGCTGCCGCCGTTCTTTCCAGGGTAGTTTGGCTGGAAGATACGAGCATCTATCCTAACCGCCCGTAACCGGGACACTTCTTCTAACGACAAGCAAGAGACACTGTAACTCGTATTCTAGTTCCAGAGCTACAGGGACAATAGCTTCATAAGAATGCAAGTTACTATAACTAACCCATACATGTAACTACTCAAACTGTATATAACAGCGTCGGTGTAAAACCATATAAACAAGACGGAACAAGTGAAACCCTATTTTTCGTTGTCATAAAAAGTATTTGACATGCGACAGGACAGGTCTTCATCTGTTATTCAATTGAGGGCCGTGTTCGACAACCGTCGAAAAGCGAGAAGGTAAAAATATTTGTGGTTGCAAAGATGCAGTTCTGTATGACAAAAATAAAAAATAAAAATGACGGGACAAACGGCACTGTAAAAGCGTTGCGTTGTCAAATGCCGCAACGGCAGTATGCATTACTTTACAATATTCGTATGTATCAAACCGACTCTGACATAAGGCAAATGTCGCGTGGCAGCCCAACAGCACGTGAATCGGTTTTCGTCTGCCACCTGCTGCATAAACGAAGTACAATTAGACAATTTTTTGTTAACCGATTTAAAAAAAATGAAGTGGTTTATAGACTTAACCTATTTTGAAGATTTTTGTCATTTGAAAGCTGACGCTTTTTATGTGGCCCTGTTTAAATTTGATCCAGATTTGATCAGTACTTTTTGAATTATATTTAAAACTGCATAATTGATTCAAAGTACTTTAGTAATTTTAAAACATTGCTATGAAATTTTCGAAGTCGGTTTCTGTTAAGAAGAATTTTTCATAATATATCCGGTAATAAAAAAAATACATTAATCTGAAAAAAAAAACCTTTAGAATTTTAATAGAGATACATCGTTTACTGTACCCGATGCAAACGTAGGTACTCTTATTTTTTTCCTGATCCGCTTTTCTAAAACTGACGTCTTCTTCAGACTTCTGAAAAGAGTCTCAGATGTCTCGCTTTCAAATAACTTATATATACATACATCCTCACATCAGGTCCCATACGGGGTAGGTCGACTGCACGGTGTGCCAAATATCACTATCCTCACAGATCAGCCGTGCTTCTTCCACATTCATCACTCTTTTCATATATGCGCGCCGGTTTCGGAGAATTTAACTCCCCCATCTGACAGAATTTGATCTACTTGATCTAGATATGTGAGTCTTGGTCTCCCTCGGCACCTGCATCTTTCGAATTTCGCATTGTATGTCTGTTACTGTCAAATCATCAATTGAATCTTTAAAGGAGATTTAGATTTAACTAAATTAATTCTTACAGCAGTAAATTCGATGTATAAAGAGTCACATCATCCATGCAAATGAAACAGGTGCCTAAACGTTTCTGATTTGCAAATCCACTGCGGATGGAACAAATCTTACACATCGAGGTCTCGACCACGCCATTAATGTGTTTCTATTTCAATATTCAAAAGCCAGTCATTCTACATGCCCAGTTTATTTAATTACAAACTGAATAATGTATAAATACAACTGGAAATAAAGTTGGTAGGCTGACACCGTACTTGCAGTTTGATGGTAATTTTAAACTTATAGGTTGTATGTAGCAGTTATCCGTCGTTATTTAAGGTCGACGATAATTTAAATATTTATTTAAATTGCATATACTTAGCTATTTTGCAAGTAAAAGTGATTTGGCAATTTAAGTTAAATTTTATGGCCTATAGCAGAAAAGTATTAAGTACAAGACATATTTCATTTAGTTAGAGTAATTCCAACAATGGGATAGGAATTGGGTTGTTGATAATTATGATATTAACTTTGCAGATTTGGATACTGTGTAGGTGATTGATGATGTTTTTATTTGGCCGATAGATACGTTTATAATAATGTGATCATTTAATGATGTAGCTATTACATGTGTCAGTTTATGTCAGTTCTAACAAAAGAGTCTTAACATAGTGAAACATGAATAATATTCATGCGTGACGTATGTACACGACTTAATGGTGAAATAGAGGCGTATTTGCTTACCATGTCGAAACCTTTAACTCTCATGCCTTAGGTCTTAGCATTAAAATTACTATAATGACAATATTTTGTCACCAGAATCGTGCGCAGGCGTGTCATGTGGTGCGGGAAGACGATGCGTGGTGCGCGGCGGGCGGGCGCGCTGCGTGTGCGCGGCGGCATGCCGGCGAGCAGGCCCGGTGTGCGGCAGTGACGGCAAAACGTACCGCTCATTGTGCCGCCTGCGACGCCGCGCGTGCCGCCGCCCTGCCAAGCATCTATCGCTCGATTACCCTGGACCCTGCAGAGGTATGTAACCTCTTATAGTAGTGATTAAGATTCGCAGATATTTCGTTGTGAGTTTGCTGGAGATCCACAATGTGAAAGCTAGATTTCGCTGGCCATTAGTCAACTACGTCAAACTAGCCGTCTCCTCTTTAGTTAAGGACAACAGTTTACGGAGACGATCTTGCTAGCAAATAGTGGATCTTACGTGGAGCGTGTCTTGTAACTATTCTTGGCTTCTATTTTTTTATATCCTACTCTACGACCTTTCACCTAAAAGCCTGCAATTGAAGAAAATAATTACTGTCGTACAATTCGCAACAAAGTATCTATTTGATTTCTAAAAACAAGCACGCTATCAATTTCTATCACACAAAGTTTCTATCTCCGCAAAGCGCTACCTTACACGATAGAGCCGTGATACGTCTAATGTTCTCATGTAGCCGTGCTCTCCAAAGCATGACTCTGATTGATTAATAAAACTGTACCGCATAGACCGCAACCGCACTAATCTCGGATCCATTGCACGCGCAGCTGTTTGCGAAGAAATGGATATGACCATGGAATGGATCTTTCTGACGCCGAGATTTCTTCTTATACATTTCTCATTTTAGATTACTAATTAAGATATATCGAAAACTACTTATAGCAAGTACTTGGTGAGTAATTTTAGTGTTGCAGAGAATTAAAAAATTACCTAAAATTATGTTTTTAATGATATTTTACACTGTAGAAATATTGCATCCATTTTCGTAAATGTATATTAAAATTTGTGTGTATTAAAATGTATTTTAAATTTATAAAATTTAGATTATTATTTCTATATAAATGTTGTCTGCATCACTATAATAAGTATCAAAGTAAAAAAGTAGGCAGAAAGACAACAATCCAATTTTTTTTTATTTAAAGAATCAAAACGTTCAAAGTTGCTTTCTTAGGTTACAATACAAAATGCTCCCAGTGTACCTAGAGAATGAAAGCCAAATATCATTTATTTTGATATAATTATGTCTGTATCTTGATTTATTTTATTAGTAATAAAGTTCAGGATCTCAACTTAGTCTTTTAGACCTCCGACAAATTAAAGAACCAAGAATTTCATACAGCGCAATACTGAATCTAATTTTCAAGTATAATCTACTCAATTTACTGAATTTAAATTTTAATTATTTAACGCAAACATTGCAACATTTGAACAAGATTTCGTCATCTTTCCCATATAAACGATTAGCAAAAATTCAACCATGATACACGTGTAGCATTAATTATTGTGATAATAAAAAAATGTTGAATAGGCGGATAGGCGATCCATTGGCCGCCCGGTTGGCAACAACCATAGATTTTTTTATACATGACCAACATGCTTTGGACACCTACTACTATTACAACTTTAATGGTTTTGAAGCGCCAATTTTTTTCCTACCAGAAACTTGCCACGGTAACTTCCTCAAATTAATTCAAGAAAGCGTAATCATTAAATTTTTTTATCTCAAAAAATATTCGAACTTAAATCGTGAGTTTGCGAACTGTCTTACCTAAAAATACTTACTGACTTTCGCCTATCAAGTTGGTTTCATAGAATATTTTTTTATGTTGGTCCCCATTATCTCATCTATTTCGTCATTCACTTATAGTTAAAGAACAAAAAATAGTTAGGAATCATTAATTTCGGCAAAGCCGTGATAACTTAGTTTCATATTCACATTAAGTGGCTCCCCAGCATGCACAAGTAATATCGAAATTATGTGCATACTAGTTACTTACTAATTGTCACCTGCCTTACGGTGAAGGAAAAATTCGTGATAAAACCACACACACACATATCTTCACGCCAGGTCCCTTACGGGGTAGGCAGAGAGCACGGAGTGCCAAACATAATAAAGTGATAAAACCGGTATGCCTAAAAGGTCCCAAGAAAGTTCTTGAAGGCATGTGAAGTCTGCCAATACGCATTTGGCTAGCGTGGTACTTTATGGCCCTACTCTGAGAGAGAACCCGTGCCCACCAGTGGGACAAGAAATGGGTAATTGATGATGATGATTAATACAGGAGTATAATGTAGGTATAGGACAATTTAATACTTTTTTCGTTTCAGTTTAACTTTTATCAAGACGGTGCGATTGGTTTTTTACAAGAATAAATTATTATTTCGAGAGAAATTGTGTCGCTCGACACAAATTTTCTCAAAATAATAAAAAAACCTGTCTCCATTACGATTTTTAAGTTTACTGTCACTGTTATGACGATAATGTTAATGGCATACAGCTTTCGTTCTGGCAAGTCACTACGAAGGCTATCAGGCTCGAACTCCGCGCGGCCATCGGGTTAGTTTCATTTCGCGCCAAAGTGTACGAAGCCATTTAAAAAGTTATTATCATAATTATAATGCACACTACTATATTGACCCTAACTCTTAAATCCTTTTTTTAATCTTTCTGTCTGAGTTTAATTTTCACAAAAATAAGTTTTTCAAGAACTTGTTTAACTTTATTGAACTTAAATTTTAACTACTTTTGAACTTCTTATTCGTAGTTTTTTTCCCCACAAAAAAATCTCAAACCCCTAAGAATCTTCTGACCCCAGGAAATACTTTCCGGAGCCGATTGAGATTATGGAGAGAATGGGAACAGGGCGGCTCGCCACGCCGCGCGCCGCCGCCGACCGACGTCTGCGCACAATAGCGTCATTTGCGTGGAAATACATGCGCATGCGCAACCCACTTCGAATCGCTCTACACGACCCGACTCCATTAATATCCGCTTTCAATATCGCCATAGTATTGTTTATTCGCAGAGAAAATTAATATCTGTCCGATCTTAAGCATTTAGAGCACGCGCTATATTTTATAGAACTCAGAATACGCGCGCGATCCAAAGATTTCTACCATTGACTATAATTATAATCTGTCTTCTTCGACAGGTATACAGGCTCGTTTTGTTTGTTGCTGGCCCGGTACATTAATCCCCATCCTCGTGATGACCGGACACTCCCCTACTATCTCACTAGCAAATTGCTCGTTCATTCCTAGAAGGCCGACTACATCTCTATTGGCATCAGAAGACTATAATAGCTCATTTCGATGCACGATACGTCTGCCCGAATGCGTCGCCTCGGGTGCATGCACGTGAATGAAATTTTCTATGCCCTACCTTTGGTTCTCGAAGCAATCTCGATTGCAAGTCGTAAATAGACAGAAACGGGCTAATGGAGCTTTTAAATCAAATGCATTGATCGTGAAGCGAGAAAATTAGCTTAGAGGAACAAATTGCTACGTTTCATCGCACACTGCTATATGCGACAATGTGATAATATATTATTTTATATTCTTTCATCTATAAATGAAATGACCACATAAATAATTTAAAATAATATAACAGCCACCAGCAGAAAGCTACATTATTCTTGAGTGACATAACTTGCTTAATTTCCGCATACTTGGATAATGTTTTACAACGTGAAATGACAATATTTGTCAATCAAATCTGGTACCTTGATTTATCAGCGGCTTTTATTATATGGTTTTATAAAAGAGAATCAATAAAAATATTTTTCTGAACTTTTAAGCAGACCGGTTACCGGACAATGTTTATCCTTACAACAAAGTATGTGATAATTAGTTTCTATATACACCTTTCTTAAAAAAATAGATGCATACCGTGTTTGATTAAGATACAGTTATAATCCTATGTCTTATCGATAATTTATATAAAAATCTGTCTGCAAAACAAAACACATAAGTTTTAAATAATTAATCTCTACCACTTTTAGATATATACAGTTAAATATAACATTTACTTAACGTTCATATTATTAATCCATTACCTAAGTTTCTCACAATAGTCACAAATATGGTAAATACAATGATACTCAAACTATGTTAATTCACACGGATGTACGTAGAAATAGGTACTGGATTTCCCAGCGAGTAATCCGGCTTCCTATTACACATCGTTACATCGAGATAAATTATTAAAAAGATACAGATTTACCGCCCAATAATTAGTATCTAGCTGTACCTACTTCAAAATATTTCAAAACATAATTTTGATTTTGATTTTGGAATCCTGGATTTGGATTTGGAATGGCGTTTATTTACTTGATAATAGGTAGAGCTTGTACAGCTCGCCCGGGGAGGTGCCTCCTACTGCCTCATAACCTGCCGTAAAGCAGGCAAATTGCTTGTTTTTCGGTCTGCGGGGATTTCTGGAGGCACTTTTATTTGAGGCCATTTGTACCCACCTTGGCACCTCATTTTAAAATTGAATTTTATTTAAAAAATCCTGCTGAAAGAAGACTGAAATAAGAATCACTTCATGATAAAGTGTTAAAAAGCCGGTAATAGCTTAGTTGAAGAACTTTATACGGATACAAACAACAGCGTGCCTGTTGTTTGAACTCGCATCGTCGAAATTATAATGTAGCTTCGAAAAAATATGACGAAAATGTCACCAGAAAGTTCATGAAATCATATGACTTGCGCCAATTCGCATTTGGCCAAAGTCACTGCCTATTTTGTTTAATTTTCCCGTATCTGAGAGAAAAGATGTGTTCAAGTATTGGGACAGGAATGGGTAGTTGATCATAACGATAAAGAACAAGGTAATAAAACTTCTTCATTTGATTCCGTAAGGAATATACGCCATCAATCTATTTACAGGGCGCGCTTCAATGTGCCCTCAATAGGCGAGTTGCAGAGATCACACAATGTATTTGCAACTGAATAGGCCTCTCACCTATTTCGCTAAGCAGAGCACACATTGCCGTTCCGGTTTGAAGGGTGTGCCATAGAACTAGGGCTGACAACACTCCGGTTATATTTTAGTTATTTAAATCTATACCTGTAGTTCTTTATATCTTGTAATTCAACTATCATTAAATACTGTAAATGGGAAAATACGAGTGTGTAAAGGGTTCGTGTTCTATGACTCTATTTTACGTTTAAAAGTATAGTTTCTAGAAATATAATGGTAAAAATTATCAACATTTCAATGTATGTACATAATACAAATTTTTATCGTGACACAAAGTTAATCATGTTGTTGAAGGTAGATATTTTATAATTAAACAACTTTAATACGTAGGTTACCTTATAATACGTAGGTAACCTAATGGATTATGAATACCTACATATCCATAATGGTACGTACCTAAAGGATATTAAGTAGAATATAAAAACCTTGTCTGTCTTAATCTTCGTACTGTGTTGTCTTGCAAAAATATTTAAAAGTAGTCTATAGTTTTGTCAGAATACAAAACTATAGAACCTCTTTTTCTAAAGCTTTCAATTTTCTGATTGACACACATGTTAACAACCCTATATAAAACCCTACCCTAGTCGTCGAAGCAACGTACCGCAAACTAATTAAAATAAAAGAATTTTCTAGTGTAATTGCAGTTGTTCAACGAGACATTGAGCGAGAAATAGCTTTGTTCTTTCTTTTTAAACGGATTGACATAACGTTCCATTAAGCGGTCTCGTGATCGACTTTTGTTCTATTTTTTTAAAACAATACTAGAACAAATAACTTGTATGTACAAAAATAAATAAACAACAAAACTGCCTTTATTTTTTAGTTTTCCTCCTAAATTTATACAACTTAAAAATTTTGAGTAAAAGGTAATCTTCCTTGTTGATTTTGCATCAACTTACATCAATTCAAGGCAATCTATGATCAACAACAGATTAGCCAAAACTAAATGCAGTCAAGTACTAAATAGATACAATCAGTTACGTGACTTCTGTGAATTCTTGGAGATTAAGGTGAGTGACATCCGATGTTTAAGTTTTCGAATACACATTCCAGGTGAGTCAGTAAAAGCCGAGTGGTTAAGAATATCGACCTTCCACACCGAGTATTACCTAAAATCTCTTCGATCAAATATTTGATCGAAGTAAAATGTAATAAAATATGTTAATATTATCTTTTAATTATTATATGATATGAAAGAGGGAAAACATCGTAATAAAGCTTGCAAACGTAAGAGTTTCTCTTAACGTTCACAAAGGCAGTTGAAGTCAGGCAAACCAAAAACCATTTTATATTTGTGAGGAGTCACGTGATCATGACATGTCATACATCCCAAAGTCTTAAACTCATATTCAAAGACTGTATTTTTAATGAACATAGATCTCAAAAGCAATTCAATGTCCGTAACCCGCACCTTACTAGCTTAGTGGTTTCATCTAAAATTGTCTCATCTTAGAGAGAAGACATAGGTATCTGGTTTGATGATGATTTTAAGTGACATTTCACAAGACACAAACTTTTATATTCCCAAAGTCCATGGAAGACATTAAATTTTGAAATGACAAAATGACAGAATTGTAATGTGGCACTGAATACCGTTGGTAATCAAATAGCCAACATTTCCTGGCTTTCTTTAAGTTAGCAGGTCGTTACAATGTATCAGCAACTCGATATATTACGGATACACTTCGTAATCGATGAAAATGTAAAGAGAAACATAAAGTGACAATGCGGTTTATAGTTCTTGGCGACAAACGCTATTGCGGTTAATGGTTTTATAACTGCGCATACTTATAGCAGTGTTAGCCTTGTTGGTTTCGAATCGGATTTACACTTCATTAGGTCCGGGTTCAAGCCCCAGCATAAAACCCCTTAAACTTGATCAATTTTTAAAAGTTGAAAACAAAATATTTAGTTCATAACAGTAAATACTAGTAAAGTTAATTATCAAGAAATTTTCTTTACATTATTAGGTTTATATGAAATATTGTCATTCAAGAGGGCAGCGACAATGTTTTATAGAAAACTGAAAT
>DWPP01000831.1:0-10028 GCA_018251735.1 Eantis mithridates tamenund
AAATACTATAGCCAAAGAGATTTTATTACAAGTTCATACATACTAAAATGCGAAAAGACTTTTTCCCCAACCTATTATGTTACAATAATTGATAATTATAATAAAGTTTTACAACAATTACATAATACTCTCTATGCTTAAAATTAACATTGTTTCAGAACTTCTCCGCTTATAAGTTTCAACTTAAATAAATAAAAGCAAGTTGTTATTTAATCATATGATTTATTATACAAAATCTGCATAAGCACTTACTCACATTCTCTAGGCATTACCGCCTAAAGATAATAATAAATTAAAAATATAAATTAAATAGACACTTTTCTTCCGAATTCATTAAATAGTAAAGTCAAAATTGTGACACTTTCATGATGTACTCCTGTAACCAAGTCTTAATAATGTGAGAATTTTCCAGTTATCTGTGAGATCCAATCTAAGTAATGAGCTACTTTCACGTAGACACCGGGCACACCTGGCTGGCCACAGCCAATGCCCCATGATACCACGCCCACCAACTGCCAAGTACCGCCGCGTTCACAGACAAGGGGGCCACCACCATCGCCCTTGCAAGCGTCTTTCCCTTCTTCACCGCCAGCACAGATGAATCCTGGGTTCAGTTCATAGTTATAACCCAATCTTGTTTGTCTCAATTGCTGTTGGCACTGTCCGTGTCCAATAACTGGTACGTCAACTTCCTTCAAAATATTTTGGTACTTTCCGTAGTCTCCAAACGCATCCTTTCCCCAGCCAGTGGTCCAGCACCTTTGTCCTGCATATTCAGTATACTTATCGGGCAAGCAAGCAGGGCTGATATGAGGGTACTTTGTCCATTCTACAGGATGATCTAACTTTATAATAGCGAGGTCATTATCTAAAGTACCAGCATAATAAAGAGGGTGTACGTGCACTGAAACAACATCTCTTTCAATGTAAGGGAAGAATTCAACGTCGTGGTTCACGTCCCACTCGCCAAGACGCACTCTTAGATCGAAGGCCTTGTATCTGCAAGTAATCAACAATTTTTTGTTAGCGTTTACAAGTTAATTTTTAGGAATGGTAAAGAAAAATTTAAAATTTATTAATAGTGACAATGACATAAATTGAATAGATAATATAAACTTAACTTACGATTTAATGCAATGAGCAGCAGTTATTATATGAAGTCCGTCAATAAGTGTTCCACCGCAGGCATAGATCGATTCTTTCGGGTCTTTCTTTAAAATAGCGGCTTGCCAAGGGTACTCTCCGAATTCACTGTCACCATCGACGTATGAAGGAGTCTTTATTCTGCCATTAATGCCTTGTGAATGTCTGATACCACATTGTCCACGGTTTCCAGCTTGAGGTCGCAGAGGTCGTCGACAGCAGACTTGATTTTGTTTACATTGCTGAATTTGAGGTCGACCAAAGTATCCTTGGCGCTGTAAAAATGTAAGTGTCAATTATGGATAGAAATTTCTTGCGATTTTTTAAAAATACTGTAGGAAGAAGTATAAAAATTTATAATAATTATTATTCGATTAATAATCGGGAACGATTACCTCTTGAATAGTTTCATTTAGAGATTTTTCCGTGGAAACATCTCGCTTTTTTCTGCTTTCAGGAAATCTTACAGTTTGGCCTCCCCGGTTTGCCCCAAGAGGTTTGGAAGGGATTGTCAGGGACCGGGAGTAGGCATAGCGGTTGGCGTACGTATTTTGATTATTATTAATACTAGCGTTAACGGATCTTTCAAATCCATAACCTTGGTATGGATTGTATTCAATTTGGTCGTCAAAGTGACCGTTACTATCGTCATCATAGTAATCTTCGTTGCCTGACTGTTCAGGAGCATTAGAAGGATGTAAACGTGAATATCCCTCATAATTATTATAATGCGGAGAGTAAATCGACCCACCGTAATGAGGACCTTGGGGATAATGCGGACCTTGAGGATAATGCGGACCTTGAGGATAATGCGGACCATGAGAATAATGCGCACCATGGGAATAGGGTGGGTGCACATGCGGCTTATGTTGGTATTGATAGTAAGGGTTGTGGTGGTGGTAATGTTCGTGCTTATTTAATAAATACAGTTTTTTCTCATGAAATAGATGCCCTAGTTTATTAACTACATGTTCATTTGGCGTTACATGTAAATTAACAAATGGCTTTATAACTTTATCTCCGTAATCGTTTTTTGTTACTTGTACCGCCAGAAGAGGATTTACAGAAAGTAGACCAAGGTTTATACCACCGCTATTTAGTGCAGGACCATAGGGATTATAAATGGGATTTGAGTTAAAGGGATTGATTGGATAGCCACTATGGGAAGGCTGGGGCAACCCAAAAGAGACACCAAACGTGGGCTGCACTTGTTTGTTGTTATTTCCGCCGTTGTTACTGCCGCCGTACCCGGTCAGCCCAAGAAGGCGCTGAAGTAATGTTTATACTCAATAATTATTTTTTATTATTTTGTGTTAGGTTATTAAGTGCCCTTTGTTTAGTTGTCCTTTTGTAAGCAGTTGCTTTGAAATGGATCAATACTTTAAAAGTAATATAATCATTTCCAAAAGCATCGCTCGTGTTGTTACCCCAGACTTTGTATTTGTAAGTATGATAATGGATTGGAATGGAAAAATGATGGATTGGGGAATGTGTCATATTTAGGTCAGAGGTGATAATGCGTTTATGAAATAACAAAATTTCTAAAAAAAGTTTTAAAAAACTTACTGGCTCTATTTCTTTCGTTGTTTCTTGCTCCTTATCAGCAGTGACCTCTCTTTTATTGACGATTTTAGTTTCCGTTGAGTTTTGTAGAGTGTCAATCTTATCAGAAACCTTAGTTTTGTTTAAATTGTCCAATTGTTCTTCAGTTAAAGCAACAATTTCGCTTAACTTATTACGTGGATCAATTGGTAAATATAGGTCATCCCTACGGCCAATTACTTCTTGTGCTGGGCATTGATCATAATTCACGCAGACGCAATCTAAACCTTGTGCTTTTGCTTCGTGGTAATTATCTTGATATGAATTACTCTGACCAAAAGTTGCTGGTCCCTGATTATATACATTATTATTAGATCCAACGTGTAATTCTTTTTTGTAAAATTCACCATTTTGTGAAGCATAAGCACCTAAAGAATTTCCGTATTTTTGATCTTCAAATCCAGTATTAGTGAAGGTGTTAGGTAACCCCTGAGTTAATAAACTAGAAGTTCCTTTGTTGATATTACTGTGTCCAAATTGAGAACCATAGATAGTATCTGGTTCGTAAACAGGTTTTGAATTCAATTGGAAGTTTCCTGTCATTGGTTTGAAGCCGCCAGAATTAATTCCGCTATAGTCCCCTCCCGCAGCAGTTAAAATACCCGATGATTCTTGAAACTGGGCTTGCGAAGCTAGATGTCCAACTGAACCAACCGGTATAGCTACAGGTTTAATTATAACTTTTGGATCTTTATCAGCATCACTATGTACGTAATGATGATGTACGTGTTGCTGCACAATCGAATCAGTTTTTGATGGAACTTTGTTGTAGGTAGGTTTTGGAGTTTGAAAAACGTATGGTTCTTCACTTGCAAAAGTGGGTGGCTTGGTCACATAATTAGCTTCATGTCCATTATATAAGCCACCGCTTTGAGAAAAATGGTAGTTATTATTCGACACGCCATATTTTTCTGAGAACCCGGGACGAATGTTGGGCCCATATCCATTTCTTTTTGGTGGTCCCTTAAGTGGACGTGGAGGATATGGCATTGGTTTAGCTGGACCATAGGCTCTAGGTGGTCCACGAATAGGAATCGAGGCTACGGGTTTACCAACTGGCTTTATGTCAACAGGTTGAGCGTAAATAAGGTCATCCGGAGACACGTATGTTCGTTTTTCTTGGGTATCATCTTCTTCACACTGAAATTAAATAAGCAAAGATATAATGTAATGAATTAAAATAATTGTTTTCCTAGTACCAGATGTATCAATAATGTAAAAATCCCCACTTACTTGAATAAGTCCAAGAGTGCAGAGACGACTTTTGATTAAATTTCTGGCTTCCGTATCATCACCAGCATCTAATGCTTCTTTGATTGTAGGGTCGCTGTAAACATCATCGAAGCCTCCCAGGCTTCTACCTTGTTTACTACTAACCAATTCATCAACAATATCATCGAGTACAGAATCGTTAGTCTCAAGATGTTTTTCTTGAGCTTCTGCCATTTCTTCTCCTTGCAATAATTCGGATGGTTTATCTTTTGTTTGTTCTACATTCTTTTCGTTTTTTTCTTCTCCACCCCATGACCACTGAGCTTCTGTTCTACTTATCGTTAAGGTAAATAGGACACAACTTAGTATAAACCACCGCATTGTCTGTAAAAGATAAATTTCATGCATTAGGATTTCTGTTTTATTTGGCATATGTAATAGTGACGATATTTCGAAACTCTGTTAAGTAGGCGGAGAATCACTTTTACTTTCGTGGACTGCGGTTATATAATCTTCCATAATGTCAGCGCCCCGCTGCCGCGCAGGCACAAGCGGAGGTCTGCGAAAGCACTCTCTCATATTATACTAACAAGCGGTTACGTATGAAGATTAAGTCTAAACGCATGTTAGTGTGATATTAAATATGAATAAAATTCGTACAAGTTTATTAATCAATAAGAAATCTGCTTAAACCGTAATTGTAATCGCTGGCTCTTCTTATTGTTTAAAACATATGTATATCCGTTATGTAAAATTTATACAATAGGGTTTTTAAATCTGCATATTACTTTGTTTTGTTTTGTTTTACAAAGAAAGTGTTATTAGGGTCAGTGTCGCTCAAAATCAGGACAAGCCATTGCTAAGCGAAGCGCGTCTCAGTCGATGCGTCATAATTTCTCGTAATCGTCTTCTGTGATGTAACTTCCGAAATGTAACTCGGTAGCCTTATGCAATAACTAATAGGTTACAATTACAACATCGAAAATAAGCTTCAATGTAAAATGTACAGGCAGTCTTAAAATTCTTATGATAAGTATTCATTCGCCTAATAAACTTCAGTAATAAAATTTTCAGCAATAATTTTATAACTTAAAATTTAATAACACTAAAACTCGTAAATAGCCATCAAACAATAGAAAAAGTGAAAATCAATCGACAATCAAATGGGAAATTTACGCGGCATTATTTCGTTTTAGCTTTTAAAATAATGTAAAAATAAGTTAATGTGAATTTAAAGAAAAACTGAAAGCTATTAACGTAAAATAGTGAGAATTTACTAATGCAATACGCATCGAAAGTTCTGTAAGTGCATTGTAATCCTGGTATTCTCACGACAGCTTTATGGTTCACTGGGAAGTGAAAGCGTTCGCAATACGTTTGTTCATTTTCATTTGTAGAAAAGAGGCGAAATGCTATTAATTGGACACTTCTAATTAAACTAATCAAGAAAATAATGTTTTTGTTACAGATCATAAATTTCCTAATGCGTAAGTATTGGTGTGCTTAATTTTTTTAGAACTTTCTACCGATCTGTAAATATCAGTTTGATAAGTTGTTTTTTCACCAATTGCAATTTAGTGAATCCAAGTATCAAATACAAATGGTATAAATCAAAACTTTGATTTTTATTCATTGATCTGTGAGTTCAAAATATCTCCTTTTATTTTTAATACTTTTACGTCACATGTTTTCTCGTTTTAGGCACTGAAATTTTTCACTTATCTTCCACTTTACTGGCTTTTTTCACTTTGACCTACAAATTCATTGTAAAAATAAGACCACTTTAAACTATATCAACTTACTTTTTTTATCCACTGTTTGTTTACCACTTATAAATAAGAACTTTTAAGTTATTTCAAACACTTCACCGGCGCTGTGTTTGCGTCCGAATGACTGCCACATCTACCACCACGACGCTTTATACTTCGACCAACGCAAAGATGCACGCAGACCGATTTTGTAAGATGATCGACTCCAACTTCTACCACTATGTATAAGAAAAGTCTCTATCGATCATAAACAGTCACATCTTACTAGAAAATTTTAACAGCGCTGACGCGTTTTAGGTGTTTACTCGCATCGTGGTACAAGACGTGACGTCAATGTTGGTATCATTGATCAACCCTTGTATTCATTCACGACTGTGTTCCGAGTAGAAGTTGGGCAATAGTAACACGATTGAGGTCGATTAAGCGGATCTTTGTATTGTTCCTTTTACAAAATATATAGTAGAGTATATGTATAAGAAGAGATATTTTGTGTAGTCGATTTTCGATCACAGACATTACTACACTTGCTATTGTTGTGACATCTTATCTAAGACATTTGTCGCCAACGCACCTTCCAAATTAGATTATGTCCTGCCGTAATTGGTTATAATTGGCGCGAACCACTTTCACTGAAGCGTCATTATTACTAGTAAGGATAGATGACCTACTTTGTGCCTTATACATGTAATGTTACGTATAAGTCGTATAACCAATAACATGTGTACGAGTAAATTAGCTTGAACTAAATCTAAACAGTTGTAATATATAACATTTTATTTAGTCGTATAAAACATGTTTGTTTATATAACAATCGTTTAGTAAAATCAGGCATTGATACACCAGGCGTTAGAAGTATTAAACACAACGTGTCAATTTAATTTATGATTAAATAAGCACCGTACATCTTTTATTAATAAGAAATACTTTTATGTTCTTATGATCTTAAGTATATAAATTAACCGCCCATTATGTCTAAATGTTGATACACGTTAAGCTATAGTATAATTATGAGTTCTTTTATTAGTCTTATGAGAATAAATATATCTCAAAAAATATATAATATCTCTGACAATGGAGCGTCAAAATTGTCTCAGCTTTTATGTCGTTTATATACTTTTTCTGACCGATTAATGTCTTATTTTGAGAAAAAATGAGTGTTGTACGTCATTATATTATGTATTGCACTAGGGAGTCTGGCTCTATATGAGATCAGATAATTTTTGAACAGTGAAAGTGTTACGACCTGGTGAGACTTGGCAATCTACTTCACACGCGTGTTTGTCTACTGTACATAATCTGGATTTTATACATATTTATATATATTAGCCTTATTGGGTACTGAATAAAATTTTAATGGTTTGACTAACAAAATCTCTAAGTTTTATAATATGAGTGGTCGCCCAGTGGTCGAAATTCGACCATCATAAATTTAAATTGTAAGTGACTTAATATACATTATTAAAATATAACATTCAAACATTATTAAGGTTCTACTGTCGAAATATTTTTTTTTGTTTAACATTCAATAAAACCACAGTAAACAAACATTTCTGTTTGACATTTAACTATGTCTATAATAAACAAAAGAAACAATTTGACCACAGAGTATGTATACGTGTACAAATACTTGTGATGCGTATGTCAAATGCATGCTGGTGTAATATTTTATTTATTGATTTAATGTACTTTATAAGCATTACTATTGAAAAATATTAGCGTTCTGCACTTCTCCTACACATAAACTATAAGTGTGCCACATTTTATGCTCCTGCGTCCGCGCAATTTTCGTAAAAAGGGATCGAAAGTTTTTGCATCACGTATTAATAATAGATGTTCGTTACATCAAACTCAAAGTAAAAGACATCAACGCAGCTATACGCAGCAACCACGACTAAGGTTTCTCAAAGTACTTATTAACGCGACATAATGTCACTCATTACCTTTTCTCTATTCCATGCATATGTTACAATTCTACAACAAAACGTATGTTATTGTTATAGTTGAAGATTAATTTATTTTTATTATTTTTATAAACAAAAAATTAGCTACGTATCTATACTATTTACAAAAAATCGTACTTTTCGAACATTTCAAAAGGTATTTAATACCTTTATTCGTTTAATTTAAATAAGTAGCTTCACAGAAGCCTTATAAGACAAATGACTTTTGTATAATTCTATTTCAATGCTTTGATCAAGTTAAGAAACATAAAATGTGTCAGGCCTATGTCCAATCCAGGATCTTTTTTCGGTGTTACACGCTTGAGTTACTGGACTTGCACAAGAGGGGCTTTCCAGTGCAGCGCGAACCGGACTTGCGCGGCAATACACGGGCTGACGCTACCACTGCTTGCGCAAGAGTTCGCTGAACCATTCCTATGACTGCAATTGTGCTTGCTTGAACTCGCCAGTTACGTCGACTTAACATGTTGGTGTTTGATGGTTGAAACAGTTTAGAAGTTAGGAAAATACGTTAATTAGAATGTACTAACAGTGCAAACAGTTTTTTGCTAACTTCTAACTTATAATATGATCTTAATAAAAACTATTTAATACTTTTGGGACAAATGTGGGAAGGATTGCAAGAATGGGGCTAATATAAAACTAATAATGATAGATTTAATATTTTTTATGACATTCCTCAATTCTTAGGTTTGAATTATGTTAAACTCATTTCAAACAGTTTAATTACTCCACTTTCACTATGTTTTGCAGACTTTCAGTCAATGTTATGCGAATTACTTAACTGTGTCTTACCGTAGAAGCAAACATTGCACACATTTGTAAGTTAGTTAAGGGTAAGAGCCTAGAAGTGTTTTATGTGACTCTTACAAGTGTAAGATAGAATGACTTGGTATCAAAAGTATTTAAAATAGGTCCCAGTCTGCAGATTTAAAATTAATTCAGTGACACAAATCTTACAAGTATTTTATACACATAGCTAGAGTTAGCTACCTTTACTCTAAAAGTTTCTAGTTAAAGGCGTCAGTCATACTCTATTTCTACATAGTAGATTTTTTACGCTTTCTGCTTGTCATGATAACGGAAAATTATTACCAGTGGGTAAATAATAGCGAAAAAATACCTATGAATATGATTTAAGTATTGGGCCTATCATTTCATTACTAGATGTTATTGTAGGTACAATGCACTTGAGTGCATCGAACCCAAGTTCAAATGTAATCTTATATTTTAGTCTATGTAGAATTTTAACACATATTGCAATAAAAGTAAGGTTTATTATAGGCTGTGATGGCTATGCTTGACCCCGGTCCAAGATCTGATTGGAGCGTTCTATCGGCCGATGATCTAACAGTGACCGGATCCGCTGTGTCGTGCGATGACTCAATGTTTACATTTTTTGCCATCTTTTTGACAGAAACCCGGATTGTTGTTATACGTAAGGTTAGTGTACAATTATAAAGGGTAACATTTCTTTTCACCCTACCTTTTACCATTGGTGGAAAAAAGTTTCTTGTGGACTCCATGTAGGTACTTATTACAGTTTTAAGTCATCTCCTTCAGCTAGCTTTTATACTACTGCTGTTTTTACCAGGCCATCCATTAAACTCATCGGCTTCCTTCTAACATTCGCAACAATTGGCGATCTTCTGAAATCATCCTTGTCTCCGGGAAATGATCATGTTTTCTTCTAGATGTAAGCATAAGGTCCTTAAAATTGGTCCTTAAAAAGTAAAATATCTCTTCTACATACAAAGTTTCTTAACATACTAGATCCCTAGATTTTTACTATTCTTAAAAAATTACAATATTAAAAGTTAGAGATAGACACTCCATGGTCAGTTACTTGGAATTTTTATTGCAAGTTTGGGAGTACGGATTTTCCGAACTGCGTCTATTGCAATATATCACGGAGGTCATTTGCGCGTTATTCATAGAACAAGAAAACTATGGAGTAGTAACATTAATAAAGAAATTAAATAGATATCGTAAGTACTTTATAGAAATTAATTCTCTATTCTTCTAAAATGTATACATAAGTTAAAATATGATCTATGCATTTTTTTTTTAATTTACGTTAAATTTGTATTTGGTATAGGAAGACAGCGATTTTCAGGCTAGCGTTTTGCTACATGATCATTTTTAGATCCATAAAACAGAAAAAAAGAACAGTAATTATTATTTGTGCTCTCACTCTTCAGCATAATCATCATATCAGCCTATTGCAGTCCATTACTGGCTTGCTTTCTCTCTTAGAATAAAATTATAAAACTATGAAATTTATATATATTTTTTTAATTTATATATTATATAAAATAAAATAAAAACAGATATTTTAATG
>DWPP01000832.1:0-10028 GCA_018251735.1 Eantis mithridates tamenund
AAATCAATTTTCTTTGCCTATAATTTGAACCGTTTACAAAAAATGTCTTCAGTTAAAATTTTGCTTAACTGATTTTCATAACTTTACTTGTTTTAAAAAGAATGATCAAAAAAATCCGATAGATATTTTTAGATCGGCGGTCGAATTTTAGATATCTACCTCTTCCTCTTTTGAAGTCGGTTAAAAATAATATGTATGGTAAAAAATGTAATGACTAAAAAATTACAAAGATGACACTTTCATATTTACTGAAGTATGATATTTTTATTTTTTATTATAAAGCACTAGGTATAGTGAGACAAACAAACAAGTGTAGGTATTTATAACTGTTCCCAAAATTGCAATGCGTCTAGACCAGAGTGTCATTTGCAAGAAGCTTAAACATAGACATAGGTACTATCTAGGAGTTCTGTCTAGACATGACAAGTGCTACCTTTAACGTTGGGAATAATTAAATACTTATATGAGAGTTGTTGTAGTTATTTTAAACTGACTAATAAATA
Organism: Eantis mithridates tamenund; assembly: GCA_018251735.1. Taxonomy (NCBI): domain Eukaryota; kingdom Metazoa; phylum Arthropoda; class Insecta; order Lepidoptera; family Hesperiidae; genus Eantis; species Eantis mithridates. Next base: position 504 of record DWPP01000832.1, read on the forward strand.
ATAATGTAATTTGAATAGATCGTATTTACAGCATAAAATATACCTAACTCCATCTAAAATTAGACAGATTAGTATTCAGTTACTTAGTATAGCTTAGAATAGTTCTGTACGTATCAATGGAGTACGTACTTAAATTGTACAATCAAATTAACGGAGATCGATTCATAAACTGCTAGTGCTGTATTGTAATCCTTGTCACTCCATATGAGTTAAAATTAAAACAGATTTTTTTTTGATATGTTAATATCTGAAAGCGCATTAACAGGTAATTTCATATCGCGTTATTATTTAGATAATATATTGTTATTCAAATAATAAGTTAAACTTATGTGCTCTTTTCTGACGATTGTTTATTAGTAAATATTTCATCTGTTTTTAAGTATTTTATTTACTTTCTTTTTAAAATATGTACGTTACAAATGCAGATCAAAAAAGGGCAATAAACGCGCTAATAGCAAAAGATATCAGTTGAGCAGGTGTCGTCGTACACGAGCCTCGTTGAGGGTCACGTTCGGTCACACCGAGGCGCGACGGGTGGGGATCAATAAGACACCCTTTCTCCCCTTCGCCTCCTGTTTATACCAGAATGCATTTTACAAGTACACCTGCTCAGTCTTGTCAACTTGGAACGAAGTAATAGGAAGAAAGCACACCCACATATGTTTAAGGACGAAAATTCAAACAATAGCCTAAATAAGTAAGAGATGTATTTGCAGATATTTCATCGTTTTAAGTGTTGTTACTACGAAGCTGACTTTAATAATTAATATTAAAATGATGTTTTTGCATATGTACCTACATTATAATAAGTAGATACCTATAATCACTTCTCAGTTCTAGAAGGAGACCACATACGTATATACATACGAAGCATTGAGATAGATTGATAATTAAATAGGATTATCAGATAATAATTCATTTATTTCCAAACTGATCTATACTAATATTAAAAGCTGAATAATTTCTTTGCTTGAACGCGCTAATCTCAGTGAAATTTGAAAAAAATATTTTTGTGCCTGATAGATACATTCACCTGGAAGGTATAATAAACACAACGCGGGTGAAGCAACGGAGCGCTACTATGACATTGTTCGAGTTTTACAAAATCAAGGAGTCAGAGCATGAAAATAAGTAGAAATAAGTTTTTTCTGCGCGTCTGTACATCATGTGTACAGTACCGCTTGAGTATAGAAGTAATAAAATCTACATAATATGCGAGTGAAACCGCGGGGCGGCCTACTACCTGTGATAAAAACACTTTGTTAAATTCCTATAATGATAAAAATGTTACGCTTGCTCCAGGCACTGCACATCGAAATGTACTATGTATAGGCAATTTTGTACCGTCAGTCACAATAATAATACGATGATGATAATGACGATGACGTCAGAGGGAAATTTCGTCACATGATTGTGTATTTTCTACGCCATACCCTGGATTCAGATTGTCGAGATTTGAAACTATATAGTTAGATATAAATGTTGCTCTTAGATCGATCACCTACCTATTAGTTTTCGTTAAGTTGTAAATATATTTTTTTAATTTCGTTCCTTTATTTCTTTTCACGTTTCGATCGCATTATATCTGCGACCCCAGCTTTGACGTTAATGTTGTATGAATCATGGAGTGCGCGGTATTATTTTTTCAGGGAATATGTAACGAAGATCTGAAAGCCTATTGGCTGATTGGGTTTTTATTTTTTTTATCTCCATATAATCTGCAAAGTAAATAGAAATATCGTCTCCTCGGTATTAATTTTAATTTAATTTTTTTGGTCTGACTTAGACCCAGACATCGGGTTATCAAAGGTTAAAAGGTTTTCGTACTTTGTAACAGGCTTAGTTACACATTAATATTTTATTTCTTTTAAGTATATAGAGTAGAGTGTTACATCTATTAGTCTAACTCTTGCATTTATGAGAATTTTTGAGCAAATGTTACAAATGGCTTGACTTAATAGACGAAAGGTATCATTGTGTCACCTTGGCGAATAGACCCTGATGTTGCAGGCTGAATGACCTCTCTCGCAAGGTTTTCAGGCCGAGGTCGTACATTTGACCCTAGACCTCCCACGGGCATAATATACGCTAACACCAATGCAGAATAACTCCCTCAACTTCACCCATTTGGCTCCCGCTTCGGAACCTGACACCTTAATTGAGATTAATTCTTGTAGCCAACAAATGAAACTCGATACTATTCGTGAGGTCGGATGATGAGGTTGATTTCTTATAAAAGGTATTGTGTCCCTTTCTACTATTATGTATTAATTTTTAGTGAGAAAAGTAATATAAATATAGTAATATTGTCTAATTATTATGTATTGTCTAAAAATTAGGGAGAAAAGATCGCAGTGAAAGCATATGTATGTATGTTTGAATGAATTTTTCAGCAATCTTGACCAAAAGAATGTATGACCATTTTGCTTAATATTTAGATAAATAACGACAATTTTAGACACTAATGAGCTTTTCAGGACCGTCGCACTTTTGAAATCAGCAATGCGCTAGAGACCACCGTTTTTGGACGGATCGGATTAAATACACTGGATTGGATAATTGGTACAATGTTCCCGACCTCTTGAAAATCAAACCTTACCATAATTTTAGTTTAGTTCAAACTTTAAGTTTTAGTGCATTTTTTTAAACACACTTCTGTTATGTTAGTCAAATTTTTTAAACTAGTTCCAGAGGGTTTGTAATATTTATATGTTTAACATATGAGATTCAGATCATATTTATTGTTTCTACTCCAGCTGCTACACCAGCAGCGCCATCGCTGTCACGCTCTTGAAGTTGTCATTCTGCAGAACCGGGCAAACAGTTATAGCAATGCATGCGACGACGATAAGCGGATTACTTTGTAAAATTAATATGAGATTGGTTCTGATCGATCAATCTTATACAGCTTGTCCAAAGGTGCTACAGTATGCGCAACTCATTTTTGGTTGACTTTAGATTAAAAAAAATAGTATTTGGAAATAATAGAAGACCATAGGTGACAGACCAGACAAGCTAAGTAAATGAAAATTTCTTAGCCTAGTTTAAGAACTCTGAAATATTAAAAAATACATCGTAAAAACACTTCGTAGAAAAGTCTGGTACAGCTTTAAAAAAAATTCAAATCAAAATTAAACCAGATCTAAAAAAAAACGGTACTTCTTTTTTGCTTTTGTAGTGCTTCTTCAAGATCCACGGCTGAACATGATTTTTGTTTCAAAACGTGTAGTAGAAGGAATAACTTACCATGTTGCTCCAATGACAATCTATCTATTAGTTTAGTATTCATCCGTGTTTTATATTTCAGTTTTACGTAGCATTGAATATATAAACATGAGTTAATCATCGTTCATTTTAAATGCCTAGTTTCTAAGCACGTGGGAGTTCTATTTCCAGTGAAACGACACATTAATTTAATTATTTTTATGTGTAGAATTGTTATGTCTATCTCCATAGATATTCTCTTTGTATGTATAAAAAATAAACTATAAATGAGGTTAAAGCTTTCATGAAAGAGAATTGACTGTAGTTGCCAGGGCCAACAAAAGGCGAGAATGACTTTGTAATGTAATACGAGTCAATCCCGCTCTTGTTAGCTCTATTACGTGGGTAGCGGTGCTCTCAGTCGTATAATTAGCAAACCCGGCTGGCGATTGGGGTCACGATAACAATAAAATTTCTGCTTAAGCATCAGATCAGTTCGGAGTGGGATAGTTTATAATTCGTTGTTCATCAAATAATAAATCATAACGGCTTAAAATTAGACCAACATATAGTTTTGTTATAAAGGTGCCAGCAATAGTTATACATACGTTCTTTTTGCTAGCAACACCTATGAACTTCAATCTATTTTCAATATGATAGGAATGTTTCATGACATGCAATATCGCATGTCACATTTTATTTTTGTAAAATATGAGTACATTTTGTAGGCAATGTAATAAAAAGAATAAAACTGGGTCAAAAGGCTGGTCGGTGGAACGATAAGTCAGCCGATAGTGCCACTTTCAGAAACTAGGTAGTATCGGCTTTTCGAAAGATGTACTTTAATTAAGGTACGTTCTAAAAATAAAACCCGCTACTAAAAAGTTTTTCAGCGTGTTGTGAGAAAAATAAGTTCCATTATTGGACACAATTTTTAAATGGTTATTTTGACAGTCATGTAGTAAATGTTTTACAACTGTATTTGGATATAGAGAGAAAAAAATAAATGTTTTTCGGTTTTCTTTATTAAATTAAAAACAAGTAGCATACAATATTTTACAAAACCTAAGTCACACGTGAAGATAAAATATAGTGGAGAAAGTGTCGTCACGACTTGTTTAAATGCACATCAAAAGGCATATCTAGTGGCCTCAAGGTGTTTCCGTAACAGCGTATCCAGTAACTTATGCCGCTGCATTTTTAACACCTCGGAGTCGCTATTGCTCTTATTGCCAGCGTTAGTGCTGTTATGTAGATTATATTATGAAAAGATGAGATAGTTTCGATCACATCACATTTCAATGTTATTCAATTAACACTTGATGATTAAATTATTATATGAGATATTCAACAAACGGGTGCTTCTCAAAAATAGATGAATGTGTTTCGTCTAATCACACTGGCAAATGATATTCAATAAATCACACTGGCACGCCCATTGTATTCTTAAAGTCAGACGACACTTCAATACTTTATCTACATTTGAATGAAGGCGTGTTGTTACTTTTTATATTATTTGATAATGTTCAAGGCTGGTCGTGTTAAAACTTACATACACAAAGACGATTTTACATCTAACATTATATAACTAATCTACGTATTAAGGCATAAATTTTAATAACGTTTACAATAAAGAGACACGATTAAACAGCTAAAACAATTATTCCATTCTGGCCTCTCTTGAATTATTAACTTATAAAGGCAACCTGTGTCTCCTTAAACTATTAAACTATTACTACAAAAGTACAACCTCTTCGAGTTTTAATACAGATGTTATAAATTTACTACATTTTTGAAGTTCAAAACTGTACAGTTCAATGGGTCAATAGTTCAAAGCGAAATTTTAATTTCAGTTTCGACAGCCCATTTGTGCAAAAAAAGATGAAATTTTGCTTGATTGATACCGACCAAGTGTGCTTGACATGTTTTAATATCATAGGCAGCCGAAGTAAGAGGTAATATCAATCACTTATATGAAGATAACGATATATTTGGCATAATTACTTACTGAGGCACTTACGAGAGCGCTAAGTCTCAAAACGATTACATTGTTAGCATATTATACATATGACATTCTTGCGGCACACCCAAAGGACACAAATAAGTTTTATTTCTTTTATTTAATAAAAGAGCCTTTAATGTTCGTGGTAGCAAAGAAACTCTACCGGTATCGCAACTTCCCTAAATTAAGAACTGTCAGTGACAGAGGAAAATAAAACCATCATTTATTTTAGTTAAATGGCATTCAGATAACTTTTGACGATGGAAGATTTAAGAGAAATGAGAAAACGCTTCTGTCCTTCGCAACGTGTACTTACTTTAAATCTTCACTTTGTATTATGTTTACTTTGAATATGATTTAAATTTAGATTCGCCATTAACTGTAAATTCTCAACTGGTACTCGTACATAGCCTCATATTCCCTCGAAGATTCTTCGTAGACGTGTTCGAGTGGAGGATGCCGCATAAATGATCAGCAAACTTGTTCGACCTTAAAAGCTTATGTAATTTATGTGGGCTCTGCCGCAGTATAGATGGCCCCATTCGACTTGAAATACATTTTACCTTAATTATTATTAGATACATTTTCAGCACGCCTATTTGTAAGGTAAGGTAAATTTGATTGTCTTAAACATAGATGTTGAGCGTAACCACAACCTTTGAGGAACCGATCTCAACAAGCAGCGGTTTAGTAGTTTCTGAAGCTAATTTTAACTTAGGAAATGAGGTGGTTCCTTCAAGGCGGATGACCTATATGGGGTGGCTTTCGATTAGTCGGTATAGAGTCCTTCGTACAGTGAACGAGGCAAGTGTTCAGCCAACAGAGACTTGAGCTTTTCTCGCGGAGAGACCGGGGTGTAGCGGGCGAGAGGGAAAGTGCGCGTCACGCCGTCGCTCAGCGCCCGCGTCACTGCCGTCAGGTCAGCGTCCTTGGGAACAATAAGTTATTATTCATAAACACGAACGAGGAATATTAGCGTATCATGCTATCATTTTGGACTTTGTGTTGTCATAGTTGTTGGCTTTGGTTGATTTTAAAGAGTATTAATTAGTTGGAAAAATAAGTATTTTTTTTAAATATTTTTGGACATCCACGTACAATCTTAAATAAAATTAAGTAATAAATGGGTAAGTTGTACGTTGCCCATGAGGTCTAAAGCGGTCGCCTCAACTACGTTTTCAGCAACCAATACACAACCAAAACATGGTGATAACCTTCGCATTGCAAAAGTTTTATAAATATTTCTGCGTCTTAGTAAAGTACAGAGAAATGTGTTTTAAATTTATTATAATTAATAGAAAGACTTTAGCAACGATGATGACAAAGATGAGACTACGACAAGCTATAAAATAACTTACAGCACTCTTGGTATATTTTTCAAGGCTACGCAGCGCTTGTTCAAAGTAATCCTCGCCGTAGGCGCCTTTTTGTTCATCGCTAAGTCTCTTCCACATGTCACGAGCTTGTTCCAGAAGTTTCTCCTCAGAGAGCCAAGCACTGCCGGTCGTGTATTCACCTGCTGCTACCACCACCTTCGAGAAAATTATATTGATATCTTTAACTTTTATATCTTGGTTGTTCTCAAAAGAACCTTGTTGAAAATCTTGTCGAATACCCCATGAGTGGCTTTAAAATATTCGACAGATGCTTGGCTACTTACCCACATTTTCACCACCACACATTGGAAGTAACGTCATCGTAAATTTTATAAGGTACCATAAATAATCCAATCCAAAAAATAATCCAACTAGTGATCAACTCAACTATAATAGCAAGGATGAATGAAAACTCTGAAGTTTATAAAATAAAATACACCGCATTTTATATTCTTAGCAAACAAACACAGCACCTAGAATATATTTCACTAAATATGTTTCCTTTGTTGCCTCTATTTTATCGGTTTCTTATTATTGTATGATATTTGTGACGGTTCGCTAGAAGCTTTCCATTATTCAGAAGGATACAGTATAATGTAGGAAAAATCCTTATTTTATGTTACCTTCAACTTTCCTAGATAAAGGAATGCAATATCACGAATTCCTTTGAAGTGAAAAACAGCTCTTGACATAATTAACTCTGTTCACTTATTTAACTGACAGCAGTTGCAATGCGCATGCAGATTTTTTCATGAAAGCAGGTTAGAACTTCTTTGACTATGTAGCTACTTTGTTTGTTGAGCTCGTCATTAGCTTCATTAAACCAGAATAGAAGTTTCTTTAAAGTCAACATTGATAAAAGACTGTATCTCTTTTATGTCTCCTCTTTAATGACCTTCCAGATCTCGGGAGGCCTGGTTGGCTTGTGTAGTGGCGCTGTGATTGGTGAAGGAGATGAAAGTTTTTAGGGAAAAGAAAAAAATCGAATGCTTTAAAAATAAAACAAATGTTTTTTACAATATTTTTAAGTAAGTTATAAATAACACACTGAGGATAAGTAAAAAAAGATAAAAAATTTTCGTAAGTTACGAATGAAACGAAGATTATATAAAAATAATGTTCCTAACTCACCTCATAAAATATAATACTTACAACATCTACACCTCGTGGCTTAAGTTCTCTACGGAGGCAGGCTGCTAGAGCATCAAGTGCAGCCAACGATGCAGCATGGACGCCTCGTACTGGCGCCGCAACATGCGTCAAGATCGAAGAAGCCAATACCACGCGACCACGAGCTCTCCTCACCAGTGGCATCATAACTTGTACCAGACGGGCTGGTCCTGCACAGACATGTATATTAATGGTGGAATAACAGAGGTCAAGTCACAGCTAGAGGCAAAAATTGTATGCTGCATCCGAGTTTTGGTGGACAAATTGAGGCATCGCTTGTTATTAATAGATATAAGTTATTTGTTATCATCATAAATATCTTATTATCTTAACAAAATTCCTATGTTAAGTTGAAAATATATGAAAATATCTTTTTAAAAATTCGAAAACAATGTAGAAAAGTTCTCCCTTATGTACAAAATTCATCAAATATTTCGACAAGATCGAATGGCAGAAATACCACAAAAACAGGTAACATGATTGCCGTGAGATCATAGCGTAGCACAAAAAACACAATAAAGAAAAGTACAATGATTCACATCATCATCATTTAAATTATTTTTAACATACTGATACCATTGCAGTAATATACAGATACTATTACTAATTAACTTTTTTGACTATAACTTTTTTACGATTTTTTTATGAAAAAAACTATCAAAGATTAAATTTTACTTTAATCATTTTACACTTTTATAAAAAAATATATAACTTAAATCCTAAACACTTTGTGCCGTAGCTAGTGTAACCAGCTTGCACGTAATGTACGTACGTACGTAATGTAGCGTAAAGATCCCATGTCAATGTCACTTCAAGACATAGATCAAGTCTCAAAATAATGTACATCATTTATCAACGACGACCGATACATCTCGTAACGCCGTTTACGACAAGATATATAGAACGTGTAAACGAAAACAAATAAACTCCTTTTTCTAAAATTAAATGTGTTAACCTACATATACATGCAGAGAAATGTTGTTTCCACTAAAGCTTAGTAAACTCCAGGACTCTGTTCTGTAAGAGAAAACCCAATGTCCAGCAGAGGGACAAAAAAAGATTTTTGAATTAGTACCGCAAAATATGAATGAAGGTATTTATCGTCACGCATAATTCAGTAAGATAAGTAAACACGGTGATTGAAATGTTTATCATTCTGTTTTTAAATATTTAGATCACTTCTACTACAGCACCAAAGCAATGGTAATAATCAAAATAGATAATTCTTTCATACGCATTATAGTTGTGACCTTTATAAATGACGTGTTCCTCTAGGTATATTGAAACTAAGCCTGTTAACCATGAAGGCTGGAAGGTTAACATTACACTGATTAATACACTCGGGCGAGCAACGTGTAAGGTGAAATGGACCGTGGGAGGTACAGTTCATACACGTGCAGATAATCCTCATAAAACATACATTACTCTCTACACTGTGAAATGCTTATTACTATATTAGGTCAAAACTAACGATTTACAAATTTAGGACAAGCAGATTAAATAGGTGAGAATATTAATCCGTAAAGAACTTAGATCCAATCGATATTTGTGAAACTTTTTATACATTGAAAGTTTTATTACTTTCAATAAAACGGTGGTGGCCGAAATATGACCAATTTAAAGATGCCAAAGTAAATGTAGAATAAATCATAAAGAAAAGAGTACCTAAATGTGATTTAATTAGTTTACCAGAGTGTCAGACATTGTCAAATGCGTATTTTGGGCTTTCCATAGTTATGTGACTTATCTTGTCACCTATCTTGATCAAATCGA
>DWPP01000833.1:0-10024 GCA_018251735.1 Eantis mithridates tamenund
TTACTGATTTTATTTGTGTGGTTCGACTTGTGGTGGTCCGATTCAACCGTTCATTTCTACCACTAATGTGCAAATTATTTCTCAAAAGAGCTCTACTTACAAGCCGGCAACGTATTGGCGATTTCTGTGGTGTTTCTCAGGTGGACAGTCAACCTGTTTGTCGTTAGAAAGGATTAAAAAAAATGTTTTATATACAGGTCGGAGACCGCGTATTCCCCAGCAGCACACTGGATCAAGTGTCCATTCAGTACAGTCTGTACAATCAGTGCAATATCCACAGCCAGTCAGAGAGATACCCAGGGGCGGAGCCAGGAGCGCCTCACCCAGGGAAAGAAAACCAGGGCTAGCCAGACAGATACTTCATAATCTTAATATATTCAGTGAGTCAAAAGTTTTGTTTTATGGATACACATTATCAATTCATATATTTTAGTTTTTAATTATCTTCCTAAAATTGTGACTTTATGATACTTTTGAGCCTATTTTGAAGAAGAAGCAGAAGAACTGAAGTTTGTAAGCAGCTATTATTAGTTAAGGCCCAAACATAATAGCACAATGTCAAACACATAATATTATAGTAGTATCATCTAGTAATATTTTCAAAAATATCTTAATTAGACTAAATTGCACTTAGCCAGTATAAAAACCTTGTGTGCTTACCTATACTCAGTGGTGGGATGTTTATAACTTATTTTGAAAACAATGTCTCATTGGATACATGTTAACTATTTACTGAAAGTGATTTGTATATGTACAGTTTTGTATAGCAATGTTCATTAGCATCTCACCGTATGTATCAGGCCACAACCACAAGTCCGCCCCAGCCCCGGCGATCGCCCCGCCCTCCGCCGCATCAAGCGAGGTGTCCCGCAGCGCGCGGGACGCACCGCACGATGCGGAGTGTTCGCGCAGCGGCCGCCGACACAGCGTCGACACCGTCTCCACCTACCTCAGCCACGAGAGTAAGGAGAGCCTGCAGGTCAGTGCCAGCTAAAGGTAGCTACGAACATACTGCTATGGGCCATCCGTATAGCGCGACAGAAAAAGATAATATGTTCCCTGCCGCATTGGTTCCATAAAAAACAATAGTGTTAGAGCCATCGGCTATCGTAGCACTTAATTTTGACAACCACTTTATAGCAATAGGCTATTTGCCTCATAACTAATTTTAAACATTAAATGACTATTAATTTACTACAATAAAGCATTGATTTAGAAATCCAATTTTGAAATTTCAATTTAAAATTGGATTTTTATTTTTTATTCGAAATGTCAAAAACGCTGTCGGCACTGATGTGACGTCATACGTACAGTAAAAATATACCTGCAATTTTTTGTTACGTTAGGAAAAAAATATATTTTTTCCTAAGTGAACTATTTAAAACCTACTTGCAAAATGTCAAGTAACCCATTTGATACAGTATATTAACATGGATTTCAAATCATAAATTTTAGAAACCTTCTATGTTATCTTAGTTTAAACCAAATTATTAACTTTAATGTCCATTTACAGCAAGGGTCAGTAGGCGAGCTACTGAACTGCAGCACGGGCAGCGACGACGTGTTCGAAGCGTCGCAGCCGCCGCCCCTGGAGCCCCTGCCTGCACTTGATACTAGAGATGATCGTAAATATAATACATGTCTTCCTTTTCTTATAAAACTTCTGATGAAAAACAACTTTCTTAATATGTATGTACATATTATGTAACATAATATCTTATCTTTCGTTTTTTATAAAATGCCCTGGAAAAACAACTTCAAAAATTTTCCACTTAAACAAATCCACAGTGCTATTTAGAAAGGAGCCAACAAATCATCTTTGATTTGTTGGCTCTTGGTTGAAAGGACTTCCATGATCTTTCATGGAAGTCCTTTCGAAAAAAAAATAACTAAACGCGGCTTATTCCACGCAAGCCGATTTAGAATAGAATGAATGGTTTCTGAGATTATCTTGAAACACTTATAGGATAAACGCGAGTATTTTATAATAATTATGTATGAAAATACGAAGGCCCTTCAGTTGCAGGGCAGGCGCAATGGGGCACGTGGCGGTGGACGGAGGGTACTGTGAGCCCCGTGGGCACGATGGGTACATGCGGGCTGTGCGGACACGCGCTGGGCAATGCGGGCTCCACGAGAGCGCCGTGCCATCACGCGCTGCATCTGCATTGTCTGAGGAGACATCTGGCGTACCAGCGGGACATGGGGGTAAATTCACATCATTAGGGGGATGTAGTTATATAGGTTATGAGAAAAGTGTTTGCTTTTGGATTTAGCAGAGAAATGTGCAGGCTAAATAAGATAATCTTTACATACGTAGTATTAAATGAAATCACTTTCATGACATACTTTTATGTGAAATATTTTATTCATTATCTACGCGAACAAAGTCGCGCGGGTTCGCTCGTCGCTCTATAATTGAGGAACACAGCATGTCTGTCAATTGATATCGCTTAAATTAAAAGACTTATATCTTAAGATATCATTGTATCTTAACTTTTACAGCAGGAAAGCCCGTACATGGAGTGCGCGTTATGCGACGATGGTGGAGGGGGCGGTCCACGGACAGGCAGTACTGGAACGGTGGGCGGGGCAGGTGCGGGAGGCGGCGTGGTGGGGTCGCAGCCGAGCGGCTCCATGGCGTGGTGCCGCCAGCCCGGCTCGCTGCCTGGCTTCCCTGATGCTGGATCTATTCTTATCACCTACAAGTAAGTTCCATAACACCTTTAATTAATTAAATTTTCTATATTATGCACAAAAAGTTAAAAGTCAGTTAAATGATAAGTTAAGTTTAAGTCTCTTTTTTGTCCTGTATCTCAATGCCGTGTATGGGGACTATCTGAGATACTCATTAGTACCTAATGGGTATTTCAATGTGAGATGGGTTTAGGTCACTTTTCAGCAATCTGGTTACATAATGATGTTTTCCTTGACATTAATATTACTTGCATTCAGGCTTTAAATCTTAAGTAAGAAAAGTTTATTGGAACATTCCTCCAAGCTCCTTGACACCACAGATATAGTGGAATAGCTCTTTGAGTGTTATTTTAAAGTAGTGTAGTGACTAGTGATAATGAAAAACAATTTATAGAACACAAGAACAATGAGACTTTATAATGAATACATTAGAACTATTAAGTAGCAATTTAAATTAAAACAAAGTTGAAATATTTATGTGCTGAAGAACATTTAATAGATGTTAGCGTGTTGTCTAGCTTCCAGTCGGGTCGCCAGGGTCCTTTGCACCCCGCCCCGGGCGCCCCGTACTACGCAGTAGGGTTCCCGCGACACTCGCTTCTTCCTGATACGGTGGGCGGGCGGCGCGTGCTGGCCGCCCTGCGCGCCGCCTGGGAGCGCCGCGTGCTCTTCACCGTCAGCGCCTCGCAGACCACGGGCCGCGAGCATGTGGTGGCGTGGCGCGTGCCGCCACCTCCCGCCGCCCCCGCCCACTACGCCACCAGGCCCCACGCTGCACTGCACGCCGCACTTGCAAGTCTGGCGCCGCTGCTACAGGATCACTGACGAAACCATGACGTCATACTGCGAGGAGGTAAGGGTGATCACAACGCTTTCATTTAGATCATACAATTATTAATGATGTCATAGGTCCACACTGCTGCGATAGGACCATTGAAAGCCACTACTTTTATTATTGCACCACTGTGCCATCATACTCAACATTCCAACATTGCACAGCAGATACTGAATAACATAGCATAAACATTAAAATAGGCTGCCTAACTTTTCCATGTGCTTTTACATTCAGTGACTCGTAGACCACTGACCACCATCACATGGTTACTTGGCCATAGGGTACTGCATGCTGTATTACAATCCCCCCTTTAGAGCCTTTCATCGCTACTGTTTGATTATTGATATATCAGAGACATCATGTAACAAACAAACAAGTAACAAACAAGTTCATAGACTTCAACAATCAAAATTTGTTAATGTTATTTTAATACCATACAGGATTATCACTATTACTGAAAGGCAAACTCTTTTGTATAAAATCTCTCTCAATATTAGTTTCTTACGTGACTAAAACAATGGTTACCCATGATTTTTTTGGTAAACCAATACATTCCAACAAAAATGCAAGGACATTCCAGAAAAGCATTTCCTGAAACTCTCTAAAACCTCATGTAATAATAAAATGTAGCAAAAGAAATAAAAACACAAGGTCATATTAATGGTAATCGTTAAAAAGTCTTCCAATGTTTAGAATATAGCTTCCTATAGGATTTATGATAATCTCATAATATCTTACATTTATAATTTATATGTACACAATTTTAGCTTTTAGTGTTTAGGAAATATTTTTCACTGAAATAAAATACTGTTATAAGCAATAGGTACTTGCAAAATAATAGAATATATGCTGTTGTTTGTTGTATGTATAAACTTCTAAATATTTTTACAATAATATTTTGATAAAATGGAAAAGTAATTTTCTCTATCTTTTCACGTTTTAATTTAATGTACTGATTTAGATGACATTTTGATTGGAGATTGTTTGGGACCAAGGAAGATTATTGAATATCTGTTATCCCGCAAATCATCTCTTAAAATTCGTAAGATGTATATGTGGAACAAGTATTTCAAGTTAGAGATGTAAAAACATATCATAAAAAATCTTAGACGAGCGAAGCCGCTGGGTAAAGCTAGTATAAAGTAGTAGTATATTTTACTCTCTATTTGCATTATCTATGTCAACTAATAGTCACATGTCATCATCATGACTGAATAGAGGCATAATGTCTACTAATTTGAATACCTACAGCAAATTATTAAACTATATCACATAAGTTATATAAGTTAATAACAGTATAACACAAAAAGTGAAACAACTTAATTTAAAAGAGAAGTTCATGCTTTTCTTCTTTGGGCAATAAGTTTTTTAAATAAATGTTAAAAGAAGAGAATTAAGTTCGAATATTAAATGAATATATATTTTTTAATGATATGACAACTTGGTTTGGTTATACAGCTAATGTTAGGACTTTGACCGTTACTACTAGTATATTTAGAAACATAATTATGTGTTAACCAATTGTGAAACAACAAAGAAATTTCTTAAACTCTTATCATTTTTTTTTATATTTAAATCATTTAGAAAGAGAGAAGAAAACACGTACAGCAGTATTTTTCCTACATTTTTCTTCCAATGATCTAAAAATTCCAAAATTTAATAAAATAAAGTACCATGTTTAGTTTTTCCCTTACGTCGTTAAAGAAACTACATACTTCATAGTTATTGTTTTATTTTTGTCTAAGTTTAGCCAATTGTATTTCTCTGCACAAGTGCCAATTATTTTAAGACTATGCTATTGTAATGGGTGATGCTATTTTTATTTTCATATATTTATCATATTTCAATTATACAATTCATAGTTAATTATTTCAAAGATTTTTTAACTATTTATATCGGTAGCATTTAGTCTTGCCAGTAAGTGCCTTAAAAGTGCGTGTAAAAAGACATTTAAATAAGCTAATTTAGTTTTAAGTGGAATATAATGTCTTCCGTGTCAACGAATCTTCCGTATATAGCTTTACGTATTTCATCATATTGTTATTTTTTTTAAGTATTTTAAAGTGTTAACAGTCTTTCTTCTTGATGGAGCTAGCGTCAGGGCTCCTTAAGTTGTTGGAATAGACTCAAGCCCTGTGGGATATATGTATAAATGGTTGAAGCCAAAACCAGTCATCAACTGTATGCATTTAGTATTTTGGTTACAGAAATTATTAACCACGGATGAGTATATTAATCAGTCTGTAAATTGCGTAATTAATGTAATTGCATTTTCAAATCATAGACAAAAATAATGACGTCATAAAAATTGTTAATCAGCTGTCATATGAAGAAAGAAATTAACCTAGTTTTTATACTAAGGAAATCTGTTTTTATTTATAAGAGTAAAAAAATGATGTGCATTTATTTTAATTAGACTTCTACAGTATTTTTTTATCTCAATATAATTGTTTCATTCGTTTTGTTATTTGTGATCTCATTTATATTATTTTTATGGATTGTATAAACATATTTTTACCAAGTTCTTTTGTATGTGTAATCCTGTAAATCTTTATGTCAACTCATCCGTGGAAAAGCAAATCTCTTAGTGTAGAGGCTCAATGGAATAAAAGGTAGTAAATATATAAGAGTTATATGGAGCGGTCGTTTAACGATGCATTTTTATGATTATATTATTATAAAAATTAATAAAGTTTATTAGATCAGTTGTTGTTTTATTGTGAAGTCATAATACACCTCTGTCTTTATCTATACCAAAAACCTACCTACCTTTCTCATTTTTCGATATTTCGATTTTAGACTAATTGAATATTTAGTCAAAATTTAAGGAATCAGCATGTTACAAAAAGTTTTAGTGGAATCAGTAAATATTTATGCTTGTCACCTTATGTAATAATATTTTAATAAAGCCCCAAATATGGACAGCTGAATGCTTTTGTATCTTTAATATTATACAAATTTAAATCTTGCAACTATGGTTCCAAAGGCTTCTGTTTGCTTTGCAGAGTTATATATCTTAGTCTATGAAAGCAAATCAATTATGCATGAAAGCTACTGGATTTTCTGTCCACTAAAAGTACGTTGATACCCGAATATATTTTTATTGAAAATTAGTATGGGACCGAAAAGCAACCTAGGAGAATACAGATGGATTTATCTCACTAACAGGCATTTACCAGTATAATGTGCTATCTATAAATGAAGGTACATTCATTTACATGTAACATTCGATAACCTTGATGCTGTTTATTCAATGTAACGCGAATTATTCAATAGGTAGCATATGTTGTATAATCCCTATGCAAATATTGATAGTGGAAAATAGCAAATTTTGACGTTATCTACCAGATTTATATCAATTTACTATCAATTTCCTTTGCATACGTAATTTGAATCTTATTACCGCGCAATAATGCACAAAATGAACGCAAGAAGTCTTAGTTGATATCATGAAACAAAGGGAAGCTTTATAAACAAAAACTAATTGTAAATATTCGTATCAAATATATACTCCGTATTGCATTTTATTGGCAGTAGTTATCCCAAAAGTGCAAAATGGAGTGTAATGGAAACAAGGCTTTAGAAGATGTGTTGACTCTGAAGCAAGTCACTCATATCCTGAATCAGGCTGTAGGAGATCACTGGCAGCTAGTAGGCTCCGAAATAAAGCCAGCTTGCCTCGGCCTTAGTGGATTCCTCGGGGACCATTTCAGAGTCGCATTTCACGTAAAAGTTAATGATTGCGTGAGAAAAGTCCATATTTTCGTTAAAAGTATACCGTTGTCTAACAAGCCGAAAGCTAATTTTATCGACGAGAATAATTATTACAGGAGAGAGGCGTTGATGTATCAAGTGTTCGAAGAATTGCAAGTAGTTGATGGTAAGTACCTAGGCTTCTTAATTCTTAAACTGTGTTTTTTATTTATGGTAGGTAAAAAATAATAACATTAAATTCATCCAATATAAATTATTACTTTATACGAAAAACACTTGTTTATATCATCCTGATTCGGTACGAAAATACATTTTCGATCGTGCTTAATCATGAAAACCATTTTTATCAGAAAGCATTTCTTAGGACCTTCTGCCCACTATTCTTTAAAATGCTTCTGGTAATCGAAGAAATGTATTGAATTCCAGTCATTATACGTGATAAATTTATTTAGATCGACCCATATTTAAGAAAATGCTTATAACTACATATCTGTGTAAAAAAATAATTTATTTAAAAAAAACCAGTAAAATCTACTACTAATGATTATTTACTTATCAACAGATTTAGAACCGTGGTTCGCTAAGGCCTATATAAGCAGCGAGAGCCTCGTCGTTATGCCAGACCTATTGTACCAAGGATATCGCCAGTGCCCACAGCTGAGCTGCCTCGACCTCAAACACACGCTACTAACTACAGCCTCTCTTGCCCGGTTTCATGCCGCATTTGCTAACTATGAAACAAAGAGATATGCCAATGGTTATAGATCTTTTGGACAGGAATACGCAGATGTACTAAAAGAACCAACGTTCCTTGATTCTCCGTGGTTGCATGCTGCTGCTAAACTTACTAAAAACTTTCTTAAGGCATTCTCTGACCATTGGAAGGAATACCCGCCGAATTTGGAAGGGATCCTCGTGAAATTGTATTTAGAAGCTTGTGCTTCTCTCACAGAAAGCGACAGCTTAAATGTCATCAACCACAAGGACTTGTGGGTAAACAACATCATGTTTAAGTACGAAGGCGACTTACCAACCAATGCTCTACTTATTGATTTCCAATGCATGCGTTACGGGCCGCCAGCATTTGATCTCATGATATTTTTGTACTTAAATACTTCTAGAAAGTTCCGTGAAAAATATGAGAGTATAATTTTTCGTCAATATTTCGTTATCTTCCAGGAAAACCTAGACGAAGAAACCAAAGAACGATTGAAGGTTTTAGGCTATGATTACACCGAATTCATTAATTGGTGTAATCAGGCTAGGATGTTTGGCATGTTTGAGACGTTAGCGATATTTCCTTACGTGTTGATGGATCCAGCAGTAGCCCAGAAAGCCTTTGACGATCCGGAGACGTACCTGAAACACTGTAATGAAGACAGGACGGAGCCAGTCCTGGCTCATGCCAAGGAGTGTGCAGCTTACAAAGAGAAACAGTTGGAGGTTTGCGAAGAATTTGTTGAACGTTATGTTTTAAAATAGCTGTGATATCGAAAGCTATGTTTTCTAATCATAAAGATTAACAGTCAATAGGTACAGAGAATTTTGCGGCACATTTTATAGTAGAGGTCTATGTATATTTAAAAGAAGAATCAGATGCAACCTATTTTACCTTATTAAATTTTGTAATAAAAATTTAAAAACAGTTTAACACTTTATTATTTGATTAAAACCTTTCTCCTGTCGGGTGGCTGTGCCTCCCAGTAGTGACTTGGAACTTGCAACACATGTGTGGCGGTTAAGCGACCATCTGTCAGCGCCCGGTATGGTCAGCGTCCTATCTGTGCCATGCGAGCTTTGGACATGTCACGACACTTGTATCGCCTTAACTGGTAACTGCGATTTGTTCACTTATCTATACGTTTGGTAATGATTCGATTATGCTGTCACCTAGAAGTAGGGGATTATGGTCGTTAGTAGCTGATTTTTTTGCCAAAGCTTTAGCCTCTTCTGAAAATGGAAATCTCCGCCGCAGTAATACGAGACGAGACAGAAGATTAAAGTAACTTTAGAGGTCAAGTTTAATAAAAAAAACAAGACGTAAAACCGTTTTTAACTTGACAAATCTTTGAAAAATATTCTGAACATATGCGTCTTTTTACGTATTTGTTTAAGTCTAGTACGTTAAGTACAATTTTGTGATTTATATATTGAATTGAACATTTTAATTTTTCATATTGAACACTTTAATTTCTTACATTCAAGCTAACATCAGCAATGTTTTACAACCCTATTAATCTACCTGTTCAATGTGTTTTAGAAATATATATTTTTTCATTTAGACAAAACGCAATAAAATGCATACAAAAGGTTAACTGATAGAATTTCGAGGAAAAAAACGAAGTTACGTTTAAGATACTTGAACTTATTAAGAAAAAATAGATACCGATTTCCTACGGGATACAGCTGCTGGACCATAACTAAAGTATGATTTTATTTTATTATGATGTTTACATATGTAACTACTTCCCTACAGTAATTAGGATTCCCTATATAGGATGGGCGTAAAAAACCAGTGGTAGGTGTTATTAATTATTTTGTCACAATGCCACTCTACTAAAAACTAGCACACAATCTTGCTTCCACAGTAATATTTTATCTCCATTTTAAGGAGAATACGACAGAATAGTCACCTGAAACTGGTATCTCAGTAAGCTGGAGTTGTGTGGCTGGTGCGCAAGGACGGCCAGGCTCGCCCCGGCGAGCGTGACGCCGACGTCAGCGCTTTGTGTCGCCGACTCGCCGCTCTGCGACTTGCTCGACCGACTGACTCATTGT
>DWPP01000834.1:0-10022 GCA_018251735.1 Eantis mithridates tamenund
CTTTACGGTGAAGGAAAACATCGTGATGAAACCTGCATGCCTAAAAGTTCCTAAGAAAGTTCTTGAAGGCATGTGAATCCGCCAATCCGCATTTGGCCAGGACTACGGTGGACTACGGCCTAAACCCTTCTCTGCGAGGAGACTCGTGCCCAGCAGCGGGACAAGAAATGGGTTGATGATGATGATGATGATAGTCTTGTAACTAAGATTAAATCTACACTGAAGTTAAAATAACATTGTTCTTAATAGTTATCAATTTTTGTTACATTGTAATATATTTTGATTTAATTAGTTCAGGTAATCGAGAATAGAGTGAATTGACCGTTAAGCGGTACGATGTCAACGAGCAAGAGGTGTACCTACATGTAGGGCTGACTAGAGCACAATGCCGCTGTTGAGATAATGGCCAATATAGTACCAGCGTCTTGTAATCGGTGACTACCTACGAGATTATACTACGCATATATTCATGAAATGTCATTTGCACACAAAATCAAGTGCTATTTTCGGTGTTCTAGTTAGAAACAAAATGTTTGTGTCTATTTAATTGAATGCGGAAATCCATTGTTACCAAATAAAATTTTTGAACAGCGATGAAATTTGGTTAGCCTGATGTAGAGCTTAGCTGGAACAGCTATGCTGGCTGATTTAAGATATTTAATTGAATCAGGCGTTACTTTACGCAAATCCATTGTTACCAAATAAAATTTTATTTGGTACCAGTTTTATTAATTTTATGTTTATGTTTTTATATTGGGATATTTGCTTTCTTTTAAACATGCTATGCTATGCCATATTAAGGCAAATAACAAATTGAGTAAAAGTTGGGGTTCTTCAAAAACAGCGCTAAAAGAGCCCTCCTTACAAGCCGGCAACGCATTGGCGATTCCTCTGGTGTTGCTCATGTCCATAGGCGACGGTAATCACTTACCATCAGGTGGCCCGTCAGCCTTTTTGTTGGTTGAATAGATAAAAAAAAAAAAAAAAAAGTACCATTGCCTTATTTATGAAATAATGAATTGCCTAAAGGCTAACGCGCATTGGTTCCTTTTGTCACACTGTTTCGTCACTTTTATCGTTTAGATTGTATTATCAAGTTCGTATCTAAATGTTACCTAGTTGTCACGTAGTAACATGTGTGCACCTCTTATATTTTTTATACAAGTCAACGAACTTATTAAGACTGACGAAACGGTCACGGTGACAAAAGTAACCTGTCTGAAGCTCTAATTTATCGTGTTCATCAATTAATTTTATATATAAAATTCTCGTGTCACAATGTTCGTTCCCGTGCTCCTCCGAAACGACTTGACCGATTCTCATGAAATTTTGTGAGCATATGGAGTAGGTCTGAGAATCGGCCAACATCTATTTTTCATACCCCTAAATGATAAGGGTTATCCGCGCCTGACAATTTTTGACATTTTTTTTTAATTTTACTAATGATTTGGCATAAAACAATACATTCAACCCTAAATTTTCACGTCTTCACAATCAATCCTTTTTTTTACAGTCTTATACTCTCGGCTGTAGAAAAAATTTATATGGCAAAGCAATGTTTGTCGGGTCAGCTAGTTAATATCTAAATACGATACAAAGTTTTTAGAAGTTGTTGATGCAACTTATGAATAAGCAGATAAAAATAATAGGTATATTTGTAGTCTTCTATTGTTTTAGATATGTTATGGTTCCATTAGTTAAGATAATCGAGAATCAATACAAATATTGTTTGTCCGTGGGATGTTATCTGAAAGGAGATATAATCCTATTTGCATGTAGGGTGGGTTTGAGGACAATGCTTTTGTAGAGATAATGGTCATTATAGTACCAGCGTCTTGTGTTTGCTTTACAAGACAATGCTATGCAAGTAAAGCTAAATGTCACGTGCAAATCACTACTATATATTCAGTACAGTGTATTCCTCTAGTTGAAAAGTCAACATAAAAACCAATAAGTTTAGAAAAATACTAAATTAAAGTCACATATATTGAAGTAAAGACATACAATATTCAAATCATTTTTGTATCCAACTTTCCATAAACACGGCTTTAATGTACTTTGATATCTTTTAGTGTATCTTGTTGTTTCAGAACGTACGTAATAACAAAAGTTATAATAATCTGTCTAAGTTATTCACATAGAAGTCACATTTAGAAACTTTCGCATAAACAAATAACGTTTATGATAGACATATATCTTATAAACGAACAAGATTGTACCATAGACTAGAACGTAAAGGGAAGTAAATAGGAATATATTAATAAGAAATTCTTCTTTTTTCTGAGACAAAAATGACATTAGTTAAATAATAATTGGTAGTAAAATATAGATTTCCGAACGAAAACGTTTCTCACTTATCAACCTACCAAAATTAACGTACCTACCGAAAGTTAGATGAAGAAAAGTACACTACATCTGTCATTGTGAGCGTCTGTTGGATTAGCTAAGCTCTTGATTTCCTTCCACAATCGCAAATATAGGGTTCCCTTGAAATAAATTGGACTCTATATAGTGACTACTACCACGTCAGTGAATTCAAGAGATTTTATATTAGAAACTCATCGGATGAAGGATATCGGAAGATGGGTGTACACGCGTGTATCTACCATCTTTACGCGGAAATACGTTACGCGACACCCCTTTTTTATCCAACATTGCTGATTTGCATACTTACTTTTGCTCGCCAACCTATTTTTTAACAAAAAACTACATATCTGGAGGCAGATATGTAGCTTTTAGTTTAAATGAAATTTCTAAATTAAATTAAAACTTTTTAGCAAACTGTCATAGCGTCGCTCTAATAGCCCGCTGTGAAGCAAGCAAAGGTGTGATTGCTGGTACCACAAGTCATAGTAATTTAATGTTAGGTGCCCATGGGCTGCAGTGATCAATCTAATGTCAACATTAGGTGACAACATCAAAAATAGTAATGGTAATTATTATATAAGCGAAAACCTTAATCAGTTAATTCTGGCTATGTGATGAATGGAAAGGATTTTTAAATTTGAATTTTAGAACAGAGACAAAGAGAAAACATTACAATGACCGCTTCATCAATCTTCATTATCGAACCGGCAACGCAATTCTACTCCAGCCGCCTATCAATTGAAGATATATGAAAACTACCTCGGTAATGACTTATTGCCTTGCCGAGCTTTAGAGAATATTATTTTTAGCGTCAATTCGAAACTGATCCGTCTATACTTAGTAAAGAATGAAATGTAGCTAATACAAATCTTACTGAAATGTTTATTTAATGATCTTATTAATTTTGCTAGCGTTTGGATAACTGAATGGATAGATGTCATATGTAAGGTATTTGTTTTACAATTTATATAACAAATGTTATATGATGACAATTATCATTTAATGTAGTATAATTGTCATATATTAGTATTAAACATTATATTCTATAGTTTTATTTGTCCTTTAAACATTATATTCTATAGTTTTATTTGTCCTAATTCTGTTTGATGCCAGATTGGGCATAAACCTTAGAAAAACTAAAGATGTAACCTGGAGACATCGAAGTAAAATGCCAATATTTAAACCATTAAGCTATCACTCATATACATAGTTTGTTAAATATCCTATCCTATATTTCACAATGTTTCCTGGACAAAGCTGTTTCGGATAATAAAGAATAAGGCTTGAATAAAATCATAACCGTACTAATTGTCTCTAATTATAATACCTAGCAATTAATGCGTAAATGAAAAATGTTAAAAAAGGCACCAAGGTAACGTCCCGGCTGTGTTGATTGTGGTTGACTCTTGACACAGATGTGGAAATGTGGCGAGCATGCCAATTCCGTGTTGCACGTTCAAAATAAAATTTTAAAGCTTAAATACAAAGAATTAACAAGCTTTCATTTGTGTAGGTTGGTAGCATTCGGATTACTGGTAATTTAGAAAAAATTAAATGAGGCGTGAAAAGATAAGGGCAAATTTATGTTCAATGCATCCATTAAAATGCCTTTAATTTCATTTTTCAGTACCACTACTAGAAAACAAACTATTTTCCTTTTTAATATAACTCTTCATTTGGCATTATTTTTTTTGTTTCGCCAGTATCTTAATTTTTTTTCGAAAAATCTCAGTAATTTTAATGTGAGCTCGTATATGCCGCAGGTATATTTGCCTTGAATCTATATTTCAGTTAAGGGTATCGAAATACTGGTGTTTTTTTATTTTTTAACACTGCTATAGCATGTATTTTAAAAGATGCTCAAAATAAGATATTAAATACATACGAATATAGTAGTGGTGTCGCATGCTCTGTAAGAAGTTCTTTCCACATTGAAAGAATTTGAAAAGATTAGCATACGATTAGTTACCTTTTTCATGCGATTGAGTTGACTAAGAATTCACGAACGTCGTATCCTATATATTTCTTTAATTATGACGGATACATGGCGTTGTTTTGTTGTGTATTGACGTGCGTCGGCAGCTATTTAAGTACAGTCAGTAGCGAAATAATTTTATTTAGTGTGTAAGAAGTCCGGGCAATTTTATAAAATTAATTTATTCACATTTACTTTGAGTCGTCTTTCAACAATAAGTACACAATTTCGTCGCATTTATTACCTGATATCTAAAGAGAAATGAATGAATATAGTCTGATGACCCTTGTAAAGCAAGTACAGTTGTTCACGACATCTGCTGTAAACTTTCCCGTTGTAGCGTAGGCTGCGATAAATTTCCCACTTCTTTGTTCAGGTTTGTGTTGAAAAAATTACTGTCGTCGTTGCTATTGTTGGTGGTTCTCTTGACGAATCGTCGGGATGAAGAATTACACGGATAAATCATAAAAAAATCGACCAATCGTAAGTTGAACTCGCACGAAGGGTCCCGTATATGGTAGTACTAAACTGGTAAAATGGTAGCATTTGTTGTTATGATAGTTTAGTAATGAATTTCTTGTATTAATTCAAATGTTTTCTATAAACATTAAAAAAAAGCAAATAACATCAGTAAAATTGTTTGGTCTTGTATGTAGACCGTCTTTATTTTTAAACTTTTTGTAGTTAAAGTGGCCTTAGTAATACAGACTGCGTAAAATATTTCAAGCGTCCATTACGGTTAATAAGATAGAGCCTTGTGATAGAGGCATGGATGGACAGACGGACAGATACCAGTTACCGTAATGGCGTCCTATTTTTATGCTTTAGTTACGGAACCCTAAAAACCGGTCGAGTTCAGCTGATTTCGTACTCCACTGAATTGATTTTTTATACGAGAGATAAAAATGACTCTCGATTGAACAACACGATGCGAAGCCGCGTTTACGATGAGAATAAAATGGTAGCGCTTGTGACATATTCGCACAGACCGTTCATTGCTTCATTGTTTTAAATTTCGGATTTTAAATATGATTTTTGTGAAAATATTTTTTTATGCTGTTAAAGCGAGATAAAACTATAAGTCACTTAAGCCAAGTAATGATTTCATGTAGGAATTGTATGTTGTATCATAAATATTTTTAGAAAAAGAAAAGGAAGATAATTAAATTTGTCAATGATAAATTCTAAGAAAACTACTTAGTAAAGAAGTGAAAACGGTATAATTACAATTTTACCGTACCATACGTTGGGTTCAAACAGATGGACGGACGGGTTTTCGGAAATCAAACGGGGAATTCAAAATGTTTGGAAAAGAGAAACAGTCAGCATAATACAAAGGCAGGTAAAATGCCTAGAAGCAAATGAAGTAGGAACGGCGAGCAGAGTTCAAAGGAGGCTTGATCGTGAAGGCCAAGAAAAAAATAGAAAGAGGTTTGAATTTCGTAAAGGCGGGGCGTGGCCCAAATGCTCTTCATGTTTATTCACTTACCTCTGTTTCACTTTATTTGAAAACGTCGCCGATTTGTTTTTCGGAATATTTTACTTTTCAGTAATGTAGGAGGCTATATTATTTACGTAAGCACGTTTATCTTTGTATCATCGTTCACCGTGTTATGTTAATTCAAATATATGTATGTATATTCACCGCTTCCCTATCCACTTCCTTCCACAGATGTCGTCATTAGCCATGAATGATGATTCTAATGAATCTTTATCTTAAGTCATTACAAACATCTATATATTATTATATGCTTTATAAACAGGCCTCTTTCTTTCTGTACTTTTGATTTGTTTCCTCTCAGAATTGAGAAGGGTAGGTTCCAAGTTGACCAAGTCCGTTGGGTCCGTCCGTCCATCCGTCCCTGTTGGAGACGTCATATCTCTGTAATTTTCTGAAGAACTTTTAGGCTTGGAGGTTTTCTTACGATGTTTCTCTTCATCGCAATGTATGTACGTGTTAATCAGTTATAAATATGCACGTAATTTCAAAATAATATTAATTACTATGTGCGCTGAGATTTGAACCCGGAGGTGTAGGCCCAGTTCCAAACCACCTAAGCTGTCACAGCTTGATAATAAGTTACTTGTATAAAATTGGCCAATAACTCAAGAACAATCTTATCTCATTATTTAGACAAAGCGTTTTCTTTCAACTCGGGCGGCTATAAGAATACCGGAGAACAAATCAGCTAAATGCGGGAAATGTTACCAACTCCAGGGGGAAATTCCGGTGAGAAAATACGGGTCTTCAAATAAATGTGAATAAATAGGGCTTGCGAGATTAAAGCGAGCTAGTTCTTGTTTATTAGCTGTGCCTGCTGCCCTTAAGGACTGACGACGGATATAACGAGGTGACATTTTTTACTTACTTTGAAATAGGTATACTTTGGTATGGTAAGTATAATGGAGACACTATTATTTAACTCAGCCACGTAAAACCTCCGAAAGGAATTCTATTTTGTATAGAGTTGTATGAACATAGGTGTTTATGGGTCGCAGCGACTACTTAATGTCAAATGGCGTGCACTTTTGTTTGCAACTCCGTTATTGTAAAAAGGTATTAAGGAAAAATGTATTATATAGTAAATTTAAAGATAGTTCTAGGAAAACTATTTTTCGCATAGCTTTCTTTACATTGAGAGATTATTATTTTCAAGAAATTTACTCATAAAGTTTATCCTCTTTCCTAGTGCCAGACCAGTACCTATTGACTTTATTGACATTGCTTGATTATCGTAAAGGTGATAAAATACCCGATAAGTAAACAAAGATTATGTTATAACTATTTATTACACATTTTTTTACCCATTTCGATGTTTAAGTAGAGCGGGAAGAAGCAATGTAACGCCCTTAAGAAATATGTTACGATTATTGTGATAAGATTAATGATTTACATTATTACATATATACATAGTTTGATTGCCTAAAGCCTTACTATGACATGTTGTGGATCACTTTAATGGTTGTTACAACAATGCACAATTATTTACTGTATATTGTTTTTTTTTTTCATTTTTTTGAACTCTTTCTACCTCTTTGGCCTCTTTGGTTTTGTTGCTAGGTCTTTCTGTAGAGAGACACTTGTGCTGTACAGCTGGAAGGCCTGAAAGATTACTCTACCATGCTGCCTGTACCTCCCGATTGTGTATTATATGATTACGAAAAGGTTTAACGTCTGCTTTTCGATAACAACCCGAATCGGCGTATTAACGAGCCCTCTAAAGCAAGCTAAAGAATTTCAAATTTTTGCTATGATAGTCAAATATAAATCTATATACCCATTTCAGTACAGACCGATATTAACTCGCTTCATATAACTTCGTAGATCATTAGAAATTTTCACACGTAATAATTCTAAACAACCATTATTAATACTTAAAACATCTCAAAAACTATAACTATTCGAATTTATACATGCTGAAAGAAAATGTTTCACGGATCTCTAGCTAACGTTTTCGAGATAAGAATATTGCGTTCAGGATTTAATGAAATTTTAAGTGGGAAGTTGTAGGTATCTTAAGTCTTAATGGGAAAGTTGGAGCGAGCGCAGATCCGAGAAGAAAATTGGCGCGAAGATTGTTGTGGGTTCGGAACTCAAACGGATAAAGAGGGGATAATTTTTATCTCACAAATGCTTACCGTAATTTATGTTTCAGGATTCGCAACTTTATGTATTTGTTTTTTACTTAGTCGAATTGACGTAAGAAAATTTTGTTTTTAGAATATTTTAATTCTTAGATAGTCCCTAGTAAGTTTAATTAATTTTGAGGAGAAAGTAGTTTTACACAATTAGTACCTATAATTACCATAATTGAAGTAAAATAATGATACAAAGTAAGGATAAAATTTAAAGTTGATAACATTAAAGTTAATCTTTACCCGAATCTAAAGGTAATTAGCAGTTAGATATAAATAGTTTTACTAGTAATAGTAATAGTTTTTTAATAGTACTTGCAGCAAGTGTGAAAAATGAGCCTTGCAATTCGAAAAAATATGTATGTCTAAAAGTTTTCATAGAAAATTCCTGAAGGCATGTGAGATTTGCCTATTCGCACTTAGCGGACCTTAGCTACCTATCCTTTTAACTTTTAGAGAGCCCTTTAGGAACTATGCCCAGCGGTGGAATAGGAATGGGTTGTTAATGATGAAGAGCAGCAATACGAATTTATACTTTGCACTACATTATCTTTTTTTTCGTGGTATACATAATTATTTATAAAAAAATTAAATCTATACCACATTTAAAAAGATTTATAAAAAAGTTAGCGAAGCTGAAAATGTAAAAATGGGGAAAATTTATAATTATTATCCCGAAGTTTACTATAATTTATGCTCCTAAGATATTTTGTTACTAACTTTCTCGAAAAAACTGATTGAAACATAACTTATTCACTTAAATTCAACTTTATGTTGCTCAGAGCTTTTACTGCCTGGAATCGTTAATTAAAGTTTGAAAGTGCAGTAAGATGTTACATTAAAAATTGCAATTTGTTATACAGTTTCCTAGTTGATTCAATAAAAGTTTCAAAAATATTTATAACACTTAATAGAATTCAAAAATACATATTATGTAAAGAAAGAAAGTGCCATAATTATTCTTATCCTTATCTTGAATAGTTTTGTCCTTTATGGTCTCGTTTTAGTCCTCGATTAACATAGAATCGTTGTAAGATTTGGTAGTGTTGTCAATCCGTCTCATTGGACGCCACGAAAATTCGAATGCATAATTCTGAAAAAAAGTATAAAGAATACTTTTTTTCAGAGAAGTTCAATTAGAATAGTAGTAGTAACCTACCCGATAACATCTGTGCAGCTCGCGCTTGACCTAATTACTGTACAGCGCCGCTGTCACTGTGGTAACCAATCTTTTTGGTAACCCTATTTTCGTTTGCTCTAATCAACGATATGACAAGGGTCGGATTCACATATAATGAAGCTTGCTTGTTTAAATATTTGATATTGTCAGAAAGATTACCTTTATCGTTTAAAATCAACCCTTTGTAGGTAATTAAAAGTGGTTTTTTGATAAGGATAAATAACAACATAAATACATACAATACGAAAATCAATGAGCATAATAGATCTTTTGGATTGAGCTTTATATGACAAAATTGTTTACGCGAATTATAAAAATAGGTTTGTAAGCAAATTAAGATAATTAATTGCCATACTAATAAAGAGCATATAAACCATAAAGGATGCATTCATGCGATTAGCATACAATGCAATCGATCTGCAAGGTGTGCAAATGTGAGTGTGCTCGGAATGGATGGGTAAATTTTGCTTCTGGACATGTTAAGTCATCTACCATGACAGCTTTAGCATTCGTTAAACCTTGTCGATTAGGGGGGATTTCAAAAATTTTCAATAGTGGTTTGGCCACTATCCCGCATTGAAGCAGCAGCAAGTATTTTTTGACTTCTTCCAGCTGCCATGTAGACCCATGCTTTTTCGGTCATAAAAAGGGTTAAGACCAAAAATGAAACAACGTAATATTAGCTGAAGGTACTTTTGGCATATTATAATATCATTACTATACCAATTTCATAGAATAAATTAAATTTACTATTGAAATTCGTAACTGTTATTCCGACTCTGAAAAGCGATGTTGATAAATTCTAGTAATAAAACCGTGTCCGATTTACCTAGGTAGTCTAAAATTGAAAAATATTCAATACTA
>DWPP01000835.1:0-10017 GCA_018251735.1 Eantis mithridates tamenund
TTTGCGTGTCATCACGTTCGTTTTCGAGAAAGTCTTTTATTAGACGCTCCACTTAATAATTGTTGAAAAACAACTCGAACTTAAACAAGTACTATCTAATATTTTTAGTAACAATATTTTGATTAGTTAAAGCAAGCATATTTGTAGTATCATATTTTTTTAGGACATTCGTTTTGGTATTATCTTGTTATTTTCTAATACGAGCATACCACTGATTCATTAAACATGACGTCATATTGGCTCATATTTAGTGTCATTTTGAAATTAAAATCGCTTGGAACACAAACATTTAAAGAATGTGGTGGAGGTACATCTTAAAAGATTATTCATGGTGAAAATAAGAACAAAAGTAGCTATTAATATTCGTTAGAAGTATTGGTTTGTCCCAAAAATGTGCCCAGGGGCTGAAACCTGACCCGTGTGGGTGTTTTGGACACGACTAACGTCCGAACCACACCGAATCCGATAAAACAGGAACCTGTCTCATGACCAACGAAGGAAACGCCTTGCGATATACGATGTAGGTACTATGGAACTGAAGTTATCTATCACATTTTAAATTGTATTTAAAAATTGTAGAAAACTTATTTTATAATATATAAACGATACATTTCCCCTTACCTCGCGACGGGGGACAAATCGATAGGCCGCGATTCTAGCTCGGACGAGGAGGAACTTTGGTCCGTAAACTCTAAAGAAGCTGACGCAGTCTTGAAGTAGTCTTTAAGAAGCTTACGCATTTTTATATCTGAAACAGTTATCACCTAAGGTCTGATAACATGTATTCCATACTTTAGTGTACGTACATTTATAAAATTGAACCAAATGCAAGAAGAACTTTTCATTAACAGTTATTAAACTGAAGCTTAAATTATTATTGAAGTAGGCTTTCCGGTTTGTTGTTTTAATATCTACATTATTGTCAATATCTAAATTGTGTCATGTTTAAATTAAAATTTGTATCCAAAAATTCATCTATGAGTACACAGACGTAACTGTTTGTACATCAGATACGTTGGTGAGGTATTCAGTTTATCTCTTTAGTTGTGACGAGCCCTTTAAACCCGATCCAAATACATTACTCGGTCGATTTATAGCACAACCGATGTTATGCCCAAAAAGTAAAATATTTATGAGCTTTGAATGTTTAGATATTAATGATGTCCAATTTATAGCAACATAAACTTTGCTCAGACACGTGTTATTGTCTTAATTTAACCGACTTTCAACCAAATTAATTGGTCGTGTAAAGACAATATTCAATTAATACCTCTTGGTATTGATTATCATTTTCTTCCGTTCATTTTAACTATTGCTTTCTTGGTTTTATTTACTGAAATTTTTATAAGTAGATTATTAAGTTAAGTTTAAATGTCGCCATATTTTAGTAAGCTCTCAAAATAGCATGATTTGATATTTGTTGTTTGAATATAATGTAACTTTACCTAAGTTATATTTAATTCAAGGAAAAAAATGTAAATCTCTAAATGAATAAAAAAATAAAGAGTTCGTTGGATGTCGCACTACTATTCGTTTATCGAACTGCTTTTCAACGAACTCTACATTTTTACCTCACATTTTTTAGAGACGGTAAAGCACCTTAGCTAATCCCAAGAATTGTTTAAATCAAAAAATCTAGTATATGTGATGTTATTCTGTTATCTTTTTTTTTTGGTCCCGGCGATGATGCCGGTTAAAGCTGTCAAAACGCCTGACGTACAGATTGACGAGCGTTCTCGCTTGTTTTGTACTTATTCTCGCGGTCGCAGGTGTATCGCTGTGTTCTGTATTGTGTGTATCTTACACACTATGGGAACAAATTTCGGACTTTAAATTGACTTAGAAAAACTTACTGCTTTATATAATACCATAAATCCCATAGTACCTACGTCTGAAAAACATGATACGACAAAAACAAAAACCATAGTTTCACTTCAAATATGTTTAAATATCTTTTTATTAAAAAAAAAATCTTACGTACTGATACTTAGGAATCAACAGTACAGTACGGTACAGTACAAATAGAATGTCGGGTCCACGATTTTTCATAGTTTAACCCGGACGAAGACGGTTAAACTATGATAGCAGTTATCGGTTTACCTATATAATCTGTTATGAGAAGAAAAGTTCGTCTTACTCACGATGTACGTTTTCGTTTTAATTTATATTTACCAGCGCGATATGACTGTGCAGTTTGTGGCCTGTGTTGTGCTACATTTACTATTATACTTTTATTGGGATGCTTTTGTATGAGTTGGCAGATATTTATCGGGTATCGAAACATTATTCGGTCTGCTCATAATCGTCCACATAAAGCACCTTGTCACACGGTCGTTGGGCGCCCAATGCGTTGCCGACCCCGCGTATTCTTTTTGTGCGTCCGGGACAAGGGCTTTTATTCTTCGAGAAGTGGAAAAAATGAAGATATTAATATATCTTTCTAATTTGAAATACGTTTCGGATAAAAGGAAGATCATAAATCATTATCCTCTGTACGAAATACCTTTTTAAATATGCGAGAGAAAATCGCTTTTTCGGGGAATCGTCGTCAATCAATACAGCGTCTACGACACCTTGACGCATAATAGTTATAGATGATGTTGACATCCAACACTTAACGATAAGAGGTACTTGTATATCATATAAGTACTTTCATTGTGTATTTTTCGACTACATCCTGTGATATCTTCGATTTTAATATGCAAGTTAAAGTTTTCGATTTGATTTTTATAAATCGAATACCACCGTTAATGGAGCTAGGGCGGTCCCGGAACAATATAATAATCCGTAATAGTTTTCGATTATAGCGTATAACTTTGTGGGTGGAACATATCTGTCGAGGACTGTCAAATCGGCCAGTCATCCCGCGCTCATTAGCCGCCTGTCTGTTTGAGATTGAATTAACCCACATTGGCCCTATCAGCTATTAACCGATTAAAACAATGCCTATAACATTTATTTCCGGAATGATATAGACATCTCGTTAAAAACATTAATCGCATACCTATATTCTTAAGCTATATTTTTTTTTATAAAAATTAAGCTGCAAACAAGCGTGCAAGCCAGCCACCTGCTAACTTATTTGCTTGTTCGCAGCCACCACCTGACGTTAAGTGGTCATTGCAACCACCCACGTACCATCTCAAATACATAGAACTCTAGATAAGAATAGCTCACAACTCATAAAAACACAAACAGTTTTCACATTTCATGGCAGACTATGAAGGTGGTGGTAGATCGACGACACCTTTTTAACGATACTTCAGTTTTACTAAATCAGATAATAATAAGAGTATCTTTTAGACATTAATCTTATTTCATTTGTTAAGCAGGATGCTCGTCATACAATTCTTATAGTAGCAGGTGTGTTAAATATCATGTAACAAATTATCATTTAAAAGAGTAAATTATACTCGTAGCAGGCGTTCGTCATTTGAGCTAAATTTTAATGACAAATGATATATTGTGGTGTTTAAAACTAATTTCTCGTTAGTAGCTTTGTCTGTGTAATTTAACACTCGCTAACCTACGATTGTTTTTTCTGTAAACTCACCTAATGCCATTTACGCAATTTGGGTGCAAAGGCGCAGCAACTCACATTTCACATCACTCGTGCTATTTCTAAAAAGCTTGTTTTCACAGCAGAGCGCTCTTAAGTAGCGATTGGTAATTCAATACTGCAGTGTAATTCGGTCTAGGCGGAGTGCCAACTGCGGAATCACCATTAACTACAAACTAATGCTCCTACTCAGTTTTGCAGCTACAGATTTGGTTCGAAGCAACATTTTTATTGCGCAACCAAATGCCAAATGTCATTACACGAACGAATGTTAGCCTCGAATTCCGAGTCATCCTTTTAATAAGCGCCGTACCCTTTTAACGTTTTGTTATTAAATATCCTCGAAGCATAAACTCGAGCCAAAATTCCACATCGATAATAACGTTACAAAAAAGTGTCTCCCGTGGGTGATACAGGCGTTTAAGATAAACATCTGACCCTAGCCCGTGTCTCGACGTGGCATGCAACGAATTCACGACGTGCATTCCCGACTCATGTTGTCTGTACTGTTTTATTTTATCATTAAATATACCTCTACCTCTACACTCAAAACAAATCTCCAAATCTATAGCCGTCAACTAAAAGATTTAGGTAGGTCACACAACTATAAACGTTCTAAGAATTATACCTAAAATGAATGTTAGGATGAATAATTAAATGCGTTTAAATATTTTGCTCATGTTCACTTTTCATCTTATGATCAGATAAAGATCAGAGGTAATTAAACGGATGTCAATGTCTCTTCCATTCTCAGATGACAACTACATACTGTATAATAAACTTAACGATTTATTGTGTTTACGAGAACCTAACACCAAACACATCAGTCAGCGTGGAGGCCACCGTGCCGGCGCGTGCACGATGGCCCATCACACTCTAATAGAATTTGTCGTCGATCCTTTTTTGTACAGATGAGACGCCCGATTAGTAATTAGACGGGTGACACATGTTTTCGACTCTTTTATCTCGTATTAGCCTCATTAGTACCCGACTCCGGCACGTTTACTGTTCTGGCCGAAATCAAACCACCCGATAGCCTTTTTTGTACTTTTTAACTCACCTTTGGGAAACATTTAATTTTTGTTGCAAACGATCACTGATAAATTTAGAAATTAAACGAATTTTATTTGACGAAGATATTGAGCCTTTGATATTTGGGTTTGAAGCTAAAACTTTCCGTATTCATTGTAATTATATTGACTACATAATGTTGGATTAGACAGTAGGTAGGAGTGTTTATGATGTAGCTATGAATGAAATAAGGAAGTATCACAATTCAAAGCCGTCGAAAGTTTGATCTGTTCATTCACCATTTGGACACGGTAACAAAAATTTCGGTAAAGGAACCACTATAAAGACCTATTATTGGTGTGTTAACAGACACTTGAGATTAGCATCTGTGCGTCCTCAACGGTCTTCAAGTTTCAAACACAATACAGGGGATTACAACCGAAGAGGTTTATTTGTAAACACGACAAAGAAAAGTGGGCATATTGTAGTATAGTGCGGTCAGGCGGTGCCAAGCCTACTTGTAATGTATTTTATTGAATGTTATTCTCATCACATACGATTCGGTGAACTCATGAGGTATCACAATACGGTCTGGTGGCTGTCAATATGCAAAAAAATCAGTGTCAGAACGGCGATATTTATTACGGCTCAAATATTTTTGCTTGCAATCGTTCGAATAGTTTTTTGGTAGAGAAATGTCTAGCAAGTTACCTTTTATGAGGAGAATATTTTAAGGGCAGATAGCTGGCATATTTTATCACCAAAAGGACCGTGTATATTACCTTATTTACGAATGTAGCTATCATACAAAAGATGAACTTTTAAAATTTATTGATAGAAAAAACTGTAGCTTTTTATATTAAAATACATTAATATTTTTACTAAAGTATAAAATGAAAGGTACTAAAGTATAATCACAAAGGGTAGATATCGTCAAGTAAAATAATAAATATATATTTGATCTATGTACATACTATAAGTATGTAACGTAGAACCTTAAGAAAATTTCAATATAAACTGTTAATTTTCATCAATAAGACACGTCATCAAAGCGGATATTGGATCTCCATTGCAACAATAGAAGCAGATCAATTTCAAACGACAAATTCAAAACATATTTCTTACCCTAAATATAAAGTTCAAAATACCTTATTCATTGCAACAGACGTTGGCTTTGTTACGACACTGTGACAAAGTCGTCTTATAAAGATGATTTATGGCCGTGTTAAGTATCCCGTGCAATTGTTACGAATATTTATTTATACTCGTAAACTATAAACAACGAGCAAATCTGGTTATTTATGGCGTGATTGGACATTCGCATTCGCAGGCATCGATGTTTTTATTTTTAGATAGTGCAGGAGAAAGATCAGTCCTGTGTGTTTTGTAACAAGATATCGGGATTAAGGGAACGGGATGTAGGATTAAAATGCCTAACAATAACTCTTTAAGGATTTCACTATTCATGGACATTATTTCGTGTAATACAAAACAGTTAGATTAACTGTTAACAAAATTACTTTCACGCCCAGTGCAGTCTTTTTTTTCTTGTGTCCGAAGTACAGTTCATGTATAACGGTTAAATATAACAAGCTAATATAAAAACGTAATTTACAAACTAAAATCAATACTAATGTCAATTTTATTGTTTACAGGTGAGAAACCATTCAAGTGTGAGTATGCTGGGTGCGATCGGCGATTTGCAAACTCGTCAGATAGGAAGAAACATTCTCATGTGCACACGTCAGACAAACCGTACAACTGCCGAGTGCATGGCTGCGACAAGTCATACACGCATCCGTCCTCTCTCCGGAAGCATATGAAAGTGCACGGCGCCGCCGGAGACGCATCGCCGAGGTACGACAGCGATGGAGACGACTCGTCCTCCGCCGGCAGTGTAAGCGTTACCGCCGGCGCAGCTAGCCCCCCCGCACCCCTCCCACCACCCCCTGTACCCGCACCACCTCACCACCCCCAACATCACCCAACCATAACGGATAAACTAGAAAGCCTTAACGAAAAGTACCTCAATCCACACGACCAAAAATCATACGAGAGACCACCGCATCCTCCTCATCATAATCAACCCACACATCTAACAAATATTGGTGGTAATGGTATGATGGAGAACAAAATTGGCTTCGGCGGCCACTGGACGCAATTTCACCAAACGCAACCCACGCCGACTGTTCCTCATGGGGTACCTGATTGGTGGTGTCCGACACAGGAGACCTATCACCACCACCATTTGATGCACCACTCTGGTGCAGCCGCCGCCTACTGACCACATCGCGCTTAGGGAACTCTTCATTCGACGCTCAAAATAATATGAAATATCTCCACGTGGTTGTTTCCGCCAGATTTAATAAAGTAATTATGTTTACTCCGCCTAGCTTGGTTTCAACTTAGATAGGTAAAAATTGTTAACGTGGAATGAAAAGTTTGCTAAAGCGCTATCCAGTTTCGCTATTAAGAGTGCATTACGCTTATTATCGGGTTAGTTCGAGTTAGTCTGACTTCCAAACCTATTTTTGTAAAACTATGTTCACATACACTGAATCGAAGTATTCTCGATGCTGTATTGTCCCGCAACTTATGAAAATAGCCTTAAGTCATTGCAACGCAATTGCCGTCCGGGTATTTTTAGTAGTTAAAATCTTCTGATGGTAAGTAAAGAGTTCATAAGACAATGGGAAGCTCAACAAAGGTTTCCGGGATAGATAGAACTGTAGTTTACATTAAAATAACAAGGTCATAAACATGAGCTAGTTGAATGGTTTATAGCATGTTGTATATTTTTGTGTAAACTCCGTGTTACTCGGGACAAGTGTCTTATTATATTTAACAAGACAACGAACATTGTTTTGCTGCAACCTTTGTAATGTGCCTGTACGTGTTCTGTGCAGTGAAAAATTTTGTCACCGCTATTGTCAATGACGATTTATGACAGTCCGTAGACCCTGCATGGTTTGCAGAAAAGATACACATTTTAAATGCTTACTATTAAAAGAAAAATCCTTACATTTTAAAATGATAATTATTTTCGATAAATAACTATATTTATATATTTTCCATGAAATACTGTGAGCACTTGACTTAGATCTTTACATTATTAGATTATGATCAGTATGGCCAAAGCACCGAAGTCCAATTACGATTTATAAGTTGTAGAGTCATTGTAAATTTGTTAATTTTAATAAGTTAAGTGATTTTCATGTAAAAATAGTTGTAAGAGAAATACCCAGTGATAATAGAATAAGGAATCGATATATTGTAAATTACCTATCTGTGTCGTTGCTATTAAACTGTGCTATGGATTCTATGACTATTCTCCTGTACCCTTAACTACTTTAATATTATATGTATTTAAATGAAAAATATTTTTTCACGGACCGATGTTATAGATAAAAGGAAAGAGATATAGGTACCTAATAACAAAATGACTGATTGAGATCAATGTATTTTAAGTTACTATAAGAAGTATTTGTTGAATGTCTTTTCTACAGCCCTGTATATAGCTAAGAAATAAAGAAATAATATTTCGACCTAACATTTGTTTAAATTTATTTCCTCAGCCTAAAAGTTTTAAATATAAACCGATTAATATCATGATATTTTATTTCCAAATAAACCATGAGAATCACACTTAACAATCATGTTTCTTAAGCTTTATAATCATGCCAATAAACTGTAATGTACAGCGGCCATCGACAGCTCAAAGATTGATCACACGACTCACGAAATCTAAAATGGAAATCCAATTCTCGCGATCATTTCGATCGGATTCCGATCAAAAAACCTAAGTCCGTGACGGTACCCACAATAAAACATCACAATAACAAAACGAGGAACAATCATATTCGAAAAGAGAATTGAATTTATCATTGAGAATGAACGAGAGAAAGAAATGATAAATGATGCGGCGAGGGCGAGAAGGCGCGGGTGGGAGCGAGACGGCACTCGAGTTCCATACGACTTTACCGTCCACAGGGATGATTTATCGTTTCTCAACAGGGATTGGCCGATGCAGTACTTAAAAGATTTATAGATCCTTATGGTGCATGCGCGGTAGGAGCGTTTTCTTATTATAAATCTCACTCCTGCACATGCACTCGCGATTGCCTCTTTAGCTGTCCGACGGAGAAATTAAAAAATATGTTAACATATTGCGCTTCTTACGGGCGAGCGAGGAACGTATGGACGCTCGACATAGTACACGAGGGATAATTGGCTGACTGAGTTAATGGTCCCGATCACGTACTGCTCTCATGCGTACACGGCCTGCGTAATTGATTGTTACATATTATTATTTCAATCGGGTTTGTACCCCATATAAGCTTTAAAAATAATCTTACGAACGCAACAAACAAGAACAATTATTTCATATAGTGGAGAAAACGTCTGTCAGTTAGGTTTTAGAAAATATAATAAAAGCTTATTTACCCTTACCTACATTTCTTTTTTTACAGCTAAGACTAAACCTAATTTCGACTCGGATTCGACATTATTGAGACTGCTTTTAATATCTGCTGCTTTTAATACCTTTTTCGTAAATTAAAATCAGTTAGTAAAAGGTAAAAAAAAAATAGCAGTTAAGTCATAACATTTCTAATTTGATCTCTACCAATAAAGGCAAATAAATAAGTAGATACTGTATTAAATATTATATATTTAAATTCCATAAATCCATTTACATAAAAAGTATCTACTAAATCATCGCCGAAAATTAAAGTTATAAGTTAAATTCGAAAGTAAGAGACTGTTCCAAAATATTTATGCTTATAGCTTTAAAAACTCCTCTTTTTAATTTTCCGGAACTTCGCTCTAGTTTTTTTCCCAAAGTCTAAAAGTTGTTTCGTGAACTGGAAACAAACTCAACCGAAAAGTCATGGCCAAATTATTCTCACGTTTCATAGCATATTGAGAAAGTCTAAAAACGTGTTTAATTTGTTTTTTTCCTAAAATAAGCATAATTGAGTTTTAAATTTTCGTAAACGGTTACTTTATGCTATGGGTTTAGGTCCGTGCGTAGATTTAATTTTGTCTCAATTAAGTAGGTACTTAACTTGGATTTGAACAATGTTCATTTGTTTAATTGTAATTTTGTTTAAGAATAATAAATATCGCTGGTAAATTTTAAACATTCAGAATTCTTAATTATAATCACTATACATACAAAATTTGAGGCAAGAAAACAACCTAGGTTAATATCAATAAGTATCATAGATTATGATTAATATTAACCTAGATTGTTTTCATGCCTCATTTTTTTAGTAATCTATTAAAAATATTTTTTAATCATTCTTGAGATAACCGCATTTTTACCTACCGGACCTAATAAAATATTTATGTTTTACATAATAATATACAGAATGTCATACAGATTCTCTAAAATCCATACTACTTAATAATAATATAAATGTGAAAATGTGTTTGTTTGTTTGTTT
>DWPP01000836.1:0-10014 GCA_018251735.1 Eantis mithridates tamenund
AAAATGCTTCTATTGTATCTGTTCGATAGAAATGAGGTCGGTATATGGCCCATAGTAACGCTAACACAGTTTCACCCGCGAATCGTTTATAGCATTCTTAGTGATAGTTCTACAGATTAGTGTAATTAGGATTAGTTATACATATTTTATGTAAATATTAATCGACAAATTCATTTTAATCGGTCATGTAGGGCTTGATTTTATTGATAAATATTTTATATTTTGTTTTATATCGAACTATGAACTAGAAAGAAAATTAAGATTTTTTTATTTTGAAATAAATTTAAATAAGTTAAAAATAAATTTATTTACCTTTTTCTATAGTACTGCTCTTTCTCAAACAATGTTCCTTAATGGAGCTTATTCTCCTTTTTATAGGTTAACTTTGTAGATATAATCTGCAAGTATAAACAAACTGTTTGTTACATATCAATAAAGCGATTAGGTCTCACGGTATCAAAGAGGGTGTTAGGTAATTTCGGATTAGTTCCTGCCCAATCAAACTGAGATAATACGGATTAATCGCTCATAAGTGTCTCATTACTGATGGTAACAGAGTAGGCACATGATTAATGCTACCATTATTAGATAAATTATTCATACTATAAATTTTACTTTATGTGATAAAAGGTACTTGTAAATAATGTTAATTAACATACGGCGATAATAGACAGAGAGATATAGCGAAAAAAATTAAGGAAGAATTATTTTTGATGGCCTCACAATCTTTTTTAGAACCCATCGCTGGACATTAGTCCCCTACAACTGAAGTGGTCTGAATCTTCACCAAACTTCTCCAATATTCATCGCTTTTTTGGATTAGACACCGCTCTTCAAATATTTTGAAACCGTCAAGAGTTTCAAATTTAGAGTTTCAAAAATGTTTAAAGATTGTAATCTTTCGATAAGAACCAGGGCATGAGTAACTTATTGCATTTAAATTCTCGTCCTTGGGATGGGTCCCCAAAATTTTAATATTGATTGAATCGTAAAGATAATTTTTATTAGTAGGTAATAAGCGCCCGCCAATTATCAATTCAGTCAGGTTGTTCGAGTTTAAAACAATACATTCTTACAGATTTCGATTCAGGAACTCGCAATAACTCCTTCCTCTTATAAAGTTAATGGAAGAATTTGTAACCAACAAATACATTTTAAAAGCTGATAAATGATGGATAAGTACGCACAAGTAAATAAAGCAATCATTATGATCCTACTATTTAATTAAAGCTACAGCAATTGCTATTGACCTAATGCTATGTTTACCAATGTTGGCAAATACACCGTTTTCCATCTGATTATTCAAATATAAAATAACACATATAAATACACACAAGTAAACATAGCATACCTATAATCAATTTTAGGTCATATTATAAACAACATATTCCTATTGGTGGGGAAGGGTCTCCTTAAAAGCTACAGAGAACTTACAAGAGAATCAATAGGCATTTTCTTCGTGTAACTAAAAGAATCGTTACTATAGTAATAACTCAAAATTTGTTACGAATACGCAATTGACCGCGAATAACTAAAGAGGCTTGAACGAAGACCAACCAAATTGTAAATTCAGTAGATACCAAACTAATTGAAAGAAGCATGGTTGAGTTTGAACGAAGATCCACCGAAATGGTAATTCAATACCAAACCAACCAATCTATCACTGCTTATTTGCTATTTAATTAAACGTGACTAATGAATTTATTATGAACCAATTGAATTTACCCTAATCAGATAAATAAAATGATAAAATGTAAAACGGAATAGTTTTATCTATTTCTTTGTTTATTGATATGATTCAACACAGACTAAAACTAAACTTATTTATGCATTTTATTTAGAATGGATTTGGAAATACCGTCCACTTTAAGATAAATGGTTGTAAACAGTTTTTGTAAGCTATCAAATTGAGTGACAACTCAATTACCTGGTTGGAAAACCCATATCTGTTATGACGATTTGCTATTGCAAGATTTCAATGACGCCTAATTTATTTGAATAATCGGGAAGCTAGGAAAGTAAACGCAGTATTTCCTTGTCAATTTCACCACTCATAGTACAACGCAGATAACATATTTTACAGTTTTAAGTTTTATAGAATAAGCGGGTTGAACCCTCACAAATATAAGTAGGTAACTAAATATAAATATTAAGTATTAATATTTAAATATATTAAAGTTAAATATCAAGTATGTCCAACATTTTGTTACTCCTGTCTTCCACTTTTACTCTTAATCATCAAGATAACTGAATGATACTATTTTATTGCAAAAACCCACTGCCGTGTATGGAAGCTCCTCTCTTTAAAAATACTAAACATTGCCATCAAGGATAAAGCAGGCGCTCTTTTAGTAAACTTAGACCACACGTAAAATAAAAAGGGCTCAAAATAAATTAGATCTAGATTAAACTTAAATGGGTGACATTTAAGTTTGATCTAGATCTAATTTATTTATTTAAATATTAAAAGACTACCTGTTTCCTGACATAGCAATGAAGTTGAGTATTAATGCTTCTAAAAATATTATGCAGAACTCTACGATTTCTGACGATGGAACCCTAATGGAAATTACGCCTTCTTTATCCAAGTTGGCAAACACAACTCGAGAATATAAGCGATATTTTATTTGGAGAGATGAGAGAAAGTCACTTTTATAGCTAAAATTACAAAAATATCGAGCACTTCAAAAGAGTAGGTATTCTGTTGGATTACTCACGTGCCGATGCCCACTCACGCGTTATCATTTCTACGAAGCCAATCGATATCAGCACAGAGATTACAAAAGGACAATCGATAAAAACAACCTACATTATTTATGAGCCACAGTTTTTTACGAATGATAAACACGCAAGCTCACTATTTGTTTAAAGCAAGAAAGTAAATAAATATCTATTACGTCATCATACAGGAAGAATTCGTCAGGTAATGTATTTAATACAATTATATTTACTATACTTACTTACATAATTTTTTTATACAAAATCTGTGGAATTCCCAACTTAGGAAAGTAATTTTATCCTAGTCCCTGTCTTTTAACTAGGCAATGCGATCTGCTTTTGCAGGGGCCTACATTTTACAAATCTTGTTGAGGCAATATGTGTTGAATTTAAATCC
This sequence comes from Eantis mithridates tamenund, assembly GCA_018251735.1. NCBI lineage: Eukaryota > Metazoa > Arthropoda > Insecta > Lepidoptera > Hesperiidae > Eantis > Eantis mithridates. Next base: position 3,116 of record DWPP01000836.1, read on the forward strand.
GTTCCGATCTGGCTATTCTTTCACAGTACAAAGCGCTTCACCATTTCTCTAGTAGCTTCTGTAGTTATCGTGCACAGACCAATATAAGCAAACGCAGCAGGCGATTTTGGTTGATGGAAAGTGTATATAAGATATAATTTTCCTTAAAACTTATTACGTCACTGTAATGTCGCCATATGTCCTAGTTTCAGTGGCTATCACGACCTACCCACAGCCTAAGTTGAGTTTAGCGTGGTTTCATTCCACTAATGCATGACATGGATTATTCTGGTCGTTAAATTAAGCTTTAGTAGGTCAACGAATACGCCCATCATCTGATAAACCGGCTATATTTGAAAGCTTCTCTTTATATCACATATTGACAAATTGCTTCCTAAAATTTGTAGGACATTATAATAATAAGTGATGATAAATTAAAATCAAATGGAAATTTTTACTTATAGTTTACATAACGCCATAATATTGTCTTTTATGACGTATCGCAAAAAAAATAACATTCAATTATTTGTTGAAATATGTCTACTTAACTGACCTAAGTAACTTATTTTGATATACATACTTTAAATAGTTACACTACTAACGCAATTACCCTACTTTTTCTTTGTTTAAAATATTTTGTTTTGTCATTTGATTGTATAATAATAAAATAATTTTATTTTTCAGAATGCCACCACCTCCCCCGATGCCTTGCGGCCCTTACTGTGGAACGGGTTACTGCCCACCACACTGTTACCGTTACCAAGTGATGTACCGACCACCGCACTACCCCTATCCGCCGCAACACTACCCGCCACCGCCTCACTATCCACCCCACCATCCACCCCACCACCCACCGCCACCGCATTACCCTCCGCCACCACACCATCGACCACCACCGCACCATCATCGTCCGTTACCACCGTCTGATCACATTCCCTACGTCGACGATATGGCACGTTGAACCTACAAGATCTGCTTTATGAAAATTCAGTGATACGATTCTACAATTATTTACTATACATGCACAATATTACACAAATATATGATCGGTCCCGATTCACTTTCGTTAGAATTACCTGCAAACACCACCTTTATCGGTGTACTGAACTCCTTAAAGCAGCTTAAATAGATAAAGTGATATATTAAACAATATTTTACTACCTACGTATGTTATTATCATTAGCTGCAAAGTTTTTCAACATGAGGTAATGACGTATAATGGAATTCAATTCAATAAATGTTAAAACATTTTTTAAACTATGTATGCCTGTGTGTCTTTTTTACTTTTATATGTATACAAACTTGTATTTTAAGATCTGTTTCAATATTAACTACTTACTCAACTTTCTGTGATGTAAATTCAAGACTCATTTTTTAATACTTGATAAAGTGTTCGCGTTCCAATTTGTAATTTGAATATTTTTCCGAAATAAAATCCTAGACGATCGCAAAATGTTTTTTCTTTCATTTCATGGTAAGTACTATTTTTATACAACAAACTAATGGATTAGATTAGATGGTACTATGGATTGCTAGTGAGATTATCGGAACATGAATTATCAGCTGTCTCATTTTCAAACACATTGACTGATTGCAACTATTGTCTACCATTGGGATCTGTGGTTTTAATTCACAGATTTGATATTCCACTCATATTTATTCTCTGGAAGTTTGTAGATAAAATTAATGCTATAAATATTAAATATGTCCTTACAAACTAAACAGGTACGCAAGTCGTAAATATTGAAGGACGACGATTTTTATGTTCCTCATTACTTAACTTTAATAAATGCAGTATTATGTCATGTATTTTTAATCCATAGTAATATTTCGAAATGTTACTGAAGTATCATAGGCAGCGAAATCGGAGGTACTTAAGATAATAATTAAATCTCGAATCTTCGGATTATGTTCCTTATCATAATTAGGCATTCCAATTTTAAGAATTTATCTTATCAGTCGAGCAGAGCAACATTTTTTTTAATTTTGTAAATATTTGGACGTAAAATCGTTATAGGAGCGGTCAGTATTAATAACAAAATAATAAGTAACGCTTGTCTGGTTTGACCAGTAATTATTTCATCGTGTTCTCCGAAGGGAAATTGTTAGAAACCAACAACGTTCTTATTAAGAAAGTTTTTCGTATAACAAGATTACGTACGCCAGATGTGTTGGATAGTAGTTGGTACAAGTGTCGTGAGGCAGGCGACGGACATGACTTTGGAGAAATTTTATAACCACCAATGATCAATAATTCTTAAAAGATTCGATAGCAACAAAAATATAAATCAGATTTTCTAAGAACGTAAAAAAATTTTTTAGTTATCCGCAAAAACTTTTTTCGTACTCATTAGGTACATGATTTTACACGAAGTTTTAGTTAAATAAAATATGAGTGGCAATGATGTTGTCAATTTTATTATTTCATTTAAAATTCTATTCTATCCTAATCAGTTCTATTAGTTATAAAGAAAATAACTTGCACGAATGTAAGTCGACAAAAATAACATTGATTAATGATAATTATTGATAAGTTTTGATTTATGATGGTATTAAAACACTTATTTTATCAGCTCTTATAATCATATTTTCATCGTATGATTCACTCAGTTACATTATTACATCATTACATGACATTAAAATTGTTGCTTTAGCATGGTTACTTTTGGATCATGGAAAAATTCTTTAAAAAAAGTGCCTTGATATTGGTACTCGACAAAAGTATGTTTATCTTTAGGTTATTATCCTTAAGGTACAGGGAGCATATTTACCAAAATTCTTTATTACAAAAAAATCAATAAAAGTACACAATGACATAAATACATTAACACAAGCAAAAATAGCCAACAGTATTTTATTGAATGACCGGTAATAGAATCCGTCCAAACTCTTTTCTTGCTAAATGTTTTCAAGACGAATTATTAAAGGTCTTATTATTAAAAGATTATTTAGATCTCATGTAGGGCCAAACTTTTAACTCTACACGTCCTATCTCTACAAGCCTCTCTACTATCTGTGCCCAAACTAGACACCTTGGTCAAAATGTGGATTCGGTCTCTCTTTTCTTTCGGATAAATAGAATAATTAATTTTATACACCACCAGTTACACCACATAATAACGCGTAAAGAATAATGATGAAATGTGCATCCGTTAATAAACTCTTATACGTACTAAATGGATTTACGATGGACTTTTTTAATTCGTAATGATATATAGCATTAAGCTTTCCTTGATAAATGGGCTATCTAACATTAAAAGAATTATTCAAATCGGACCGATACTTCCTGACATTAGCGCGTTCAAGCAAACAAATTCTTCAGCCTTATAATATTAGTTTAGATTCATAAGAATGTATTTGCGACCTCTATCAATATGATTGTTTTGTTACTCTGATGTGACCGTGTAAAAGTTTTAAAGCTTAATTCAAATACACACCGCGCAGTAAGGACAAAAAAATGACGATGTCATGTTTATCGTAAGCCTCTCGTGTGCTAGATTAGGTTCATATGATGCCTAGCAAAATCTTTGAAAAATAGCATCAAAACTCCCCAACCTATTTCCCTAGCACAAATACCATTAACTTAGGATAAATCAAACCGCAAAACGTTTACATTTAAAATTAACGAGAAAGCTACATGTAAATTGAGGTACGTCCATTAAATAATTTACAGCGATCCATCGCTATCAATCGAGTAGCAAACGCATAAATAGTGAACACGTACTCGTAACATCACTTGGGTTTAGGGTTGTCAATAATTTCTGGTTCTCTTGTCTACCTGTCTTATGCTGGTAGAAAGATCTCAGATACCTCTCCAAGAGTTCGTGAATATTTTTATAACACAAGATAGGGTAACGCGTGCGCATATATTATGAATATTTATCAAATATTGTACTCTCTTGTTTAATATTAATCTGTACTTCACATTCATAACATTCAGACATCCCATTTCAGCACTATTATTTTGACTCATTTAAATATAATAGACATTTTCCCTACACTGTCAATTTATTCTACTTGTTATTCTTTACCTGAAATCGATAGGCATCTATTAATAAATGGAATTTAGCGACAAGTTGATGTACTATCAGTGTTAATAAAATTTAAATCAATTTCTAACGGAACAAGCAACCCTGAGTCGTTGCAGCGTCGGTCGTGAGTTACGGTTATGGCGGCCACTTCCGGTGGCTCGCGCCCTCCAATATCCGGTACTTTTTTCATCATATGTTTCGGTTCTTTTTCAATTTTTTCATCGCATTATAAAAATTACATTTTTTTTAATATCATATAGGTTTTTTGTACTATATTATCCTTGTTTATTATAAACAAAGGCATAAGCTCAGCGAGGGATAAAATTTGCTTTGTTTAAGAAGCTTCTAAATTACCCATAAAACCATACACCTTATATTGACATAAAATTTATGATGTCCAGTTAATATAATCTCATTTGTAGATTTTCGTTTGACCAGCTTGGTAAAGTCTTTTTATTTATAAAACTAAAATTATTTTGTCAATTTCTTAAAAATAAAATAATCGATTTTAAAAAAAGCGTCTGCTGAGTTTTGTTAGCACCGATATGGATTTATAATCTTAGTGAGTAGGGTTAATTTTGTAAAACATCCGCAACGTGGTGAACAATAATATCATAAGGGCGCCCACGGACTTTTCTAGATATTTCATTCAGTCTGGCTGATCTATAGATTAAAAATAGAAATAGCATCATCTTTACATACTTTATTCGACACGGATTGAGTCTCAAAATAATCGGGCCTTATTCCGTGTCAAAATGATGAATTTGGACTGGTCGCGCACGCTTTGGATGTCAAAAATGTATTTTACTAACTGACACTTTAGTTCCGAGTGAATGCTCCGACAGCTCCAATTTCGACAGTGAAATTTCATATTTGAAAAGCACCAGGTCATGGAAATAGGGTGCCAAAAATTGCTTTGAAAATATAACGAGTGTATTCGTGTAAGTAGCACTCGTTGCTTAAAATTTAATAAGTTTCATAAATTCTACTTTCCATGCTAAGTAATGCGGCTTTATAAATAGTACTTACTTAGATTTATCGCCATTTTCTCTATTTTTTCAATTCATAGTTATTATTCCTAAAACTATTTGACAAACTTTCATTATCTATACTTTCATGAGAAGATTATGAAAAGTGACGAACTTAAGATAACAAGGAGTATTACGAACAGAATATGATTTCTATATCTTATTTTTGGAAAAGTGACGAACTTAAAATAATAAGGAGTATTACGAATAGAATATGATTCTATTTCTTATTTTAGGTGTCTTTGATATGAAAAGTTACGTGTACAAACAAGTTATTACGGAGTCAAAACACTTTTATAATTTGAATAAGAATAACAGAGAAGGTATCTTCTCACATTTCTATTCATAAGTAAGGTAAATTAAATTTGACGAAACGACCCTAAATGACTGAGAGCGTTATAAATTTAATATTCTCTTCAGCGTTATACAGGAAAAATATGGGAAGCATCTTATTGCTGTATTTAATTTAACGATTATTATGAAAATTAAATGGACGAATTTGTTCAACCACAAACAGAATTATGCGGGAGAACAACTTTGTGTATGTTGCGGTGTTGTACACTACAAGCACATTTAAACAAATACATTTAATGTGGCATTCTACTGTGGAATATTATGAACAAAACTTTTAACCTATCAAAACCAAAAATATTTGTAATTGTTAAAAATTTTTTTCTTAAGAGTAAGTCCAATTCTATGGTGACCTACCGTATCCGACCACTGTTCGTACCGTTTGAAGAATCCTGGGTTCGATTCCCAGTAGATCAAAAAGTGAATAGGTAATGAGTAAATACATTTCTGTTTCTGGTTTTTTCATATATCCGTGACACCCATGACCATATGAAGCGTTGAAAAAAAATATAATCATCCATGTCTAACCATAGAGGTTAAGTAAATAGGTATATTAAAAATAGAAGGGGTCAACTACGTATTAATCGCAAAATGTTATCAGATGAAGCAACAAGGTAAATTTTATCCACGTGCAAATCCTTGTTAAGCTGTCTAAACAAAACATAATAGAAAAGGCATATTAAAGTAAACTGAAATAACTCGCAGCGGGCTGACAAGGCCGACGTCTCATCGCTTAAATATTTAAGAACACTCGGCGTCTTGATAACCCCTTAAACATTCAAACTGTAACCCTGCCGTGCGTGAGGAACGCAATTTACATTATCAAAATTTAGACAGGTACGTAAACAAGCTGCATAGTTACATTTAATTATGTTTGCCGACACTAATTATGATAATTAAACACAGACAAAGTTTAACTCGGTTTTAAGTAAAGGTTGGTCGAATTCTCTATGTTACTTACTGTTTTTATCTGTAGAATAATGCCACAATACTTTTTGAATAGTATCCTTTTTTTAACTACGATTTGTTTTTCTTTTAAAATACCAAACTGCTTTACTTACTGGGTTTTGTCGGAACATTTGTCGATTTCTCGTTCAACATAAAAAAGAAATACATTTGAAATAAGTTTAAGAGTCTAAGATATATGCAACTGTAAACAGTAATTGGTTTACATACCAGGTCTATTATAAGTGTGTCGTATTATTTGAGGATTTTTAATCTTAAGCTGCTAGTGTGTCATTTAATAAAATAAAGTAGTGTAATAATAAAACTAATTCGACGATGTTTTTGCTTTGGTCTTAAAAGTAACAATTTCATAGATGGAACCAAAAACTTAAATCGTTAAAGGCCAGTGAAATATTTTTCTAAACTTCCTAAATATCTTCTGGAGCTGGCACCTCCCGATTATCATTTATTCCGTTCTATAGCAAACTCTTAACGACAAAAACTGCAGCTTCCCGGAAAAAGTATTCGAGGTCGTTCTTTATCCTCGAACTTTTAAAATTGAATG
>DWPP01000837.1:0-10013 GCA_018251735.1 Eantis mithridates tamenund
AGTGAGTCGAGCAATCAGCTCAAGATTACTCTAAACGTCGATGTTCAGATGCTCTCTATATTAAAGCGTCTTCATTTGCATGTAGGATTCTTCCAATCTCGTTTATTCGTATGAGGAATTCGATGAAGGTAATTTGCTTTCCTCGATTCGCAATAAAGCGCAGGGTTCAATGAGACGCAATCAGGTGCTCTTATTCGTAAAGGCTGCAAGTGCAAGACTTGTGCGTGTATGAATGCTAGTTCGCTTATGTCGGCGTAACTGCGCGTTTTATAGCAAAGCCACGCAATCAGCGAATAAAACTATTGTAATCCTTTTTTTAGCTCTTAAAAGGCATAGTTACTATTGAGGTTTCATTGTAGGTGAAATAGTAGAGTAGAAATTTAAAAATATAAAGTAGATACAGTTATATTTATCCATAACCTATAAAAACATATATAAAACACACCATACTAAAAAGCCCGCCTGTGATATTGCACTTATTTGTATAGTAAAATTGCAGTGTGAATAAGTATTAAAAGAAATAGTTGTAACAAGTAGTAATTTTACTGCAGAATATATGAAAAGATATAATGTTATATTTACATTAAAACTATCTTACTTGTGTTACTTATGTTAGACTCCTGTGAGAATAATATAAGCATTTTTGGTTACGGAGTAAACTTCATCCAACTTATTTTCGTCAGTGAGGCCTCACAGTTAAAATACGATGCCAAATAAAATACGTCGGTAATAATTAAAGCTAAGACATTATCATTGTTCTCAGATAAGAGCCATACATCTATACGTCCGGTTGAGGACAACACGGCAATTAATCACTCGCCCGCGCGTTCCGTGGCCCGACGAAGGCACGCGTCACGCGCGCCATTCCTTCAGCAATATTGTCTAAAGCAATTTGTATGTAAATCAATTGTTGTTAATACTATTTATGTCGATGGTTATTGAGCATTACTATTTTCTTTTATTTGCACTCACGTGCATGCGAATTTAGAGCTTATAGCCACTTAATAAGAGGCTGTATTCTCGTGGATTAGGGTGGTACTTATGGAACGAAAAAAAACATCAGACTAAGACGTGCTTGATAGGGAGTTGTTAATAAGAGATCGTACACATTCGTTTTGTGAGGATTGTAGTTGTTATAAATTTTATTATATTGTAAATATTTTATTCATAGATCCCTTTTATCGGTGTTAAAAGGATCAAAATAGTACGCCGGAGTTTGAGTACTTTGTTTGCTTTTGTCTTTTGTATACTATTGTACCTACATAGATTCTAATCTAAATTCGGTTGCTACCATTAATTGATGATAACTTAAAAATTTTGGAAAAAAAATACAGATAAATACCATGAAAAAAATCCACATCTCAACTCCACCCGGCCTGCAGCATCGCGTCTACTCATATTTTTTTATATTACAAACGAGATTGCAGGTCATTTTGTATTAATTACTCTCCGCCATCCAAGGACAATCCACTCCAAATAAACAATAGTCTTACTTTAAGTGAAATTCTGCGTTGCTACTCCTGAGGGCAAGGTTGGGATGATTCGAAAAATGTCTTCCACCTCACCAGATATAATAGATAATCCAGAAAAAATCGCGCAGATGCTTTTATGTAGAAACAGATGATGTGTGGTGTGCTGCTGGACGACAATATGTTCTACACACCTTCAGCTAACATGGTATTTTCAAATCTGAACCCTTCTTGACTTGTATGGTGGACCCGTGCAGTGAGGCGTTTTGATAATGATTATAGCTTTTAGACATTCCAACCAAATCATATTGAGCAACAATCCATTTACAGATCACTACGGAATTAGCATTAAAACTTCTCTCATAACACCTATCACTTATAACACACAATATTATTCAACCACAATGTAATATTATTTATGTCCAAACAAATTCTGTTCTAGTGGTCAAAGTTGGAAAGTTTTATGGCGACTGGAATCAATCGCGTGTTGGGCATACGTGAGTGGTGTATCAAGAGGTAAGGGAAGGGGTGGGGGGTTGCGTAAATAAGTAAATAGGCTAACAAATCACTGGTATCGGATTAGCCCATACGTTATTTATGTGCTGACTTGCCGATAGAGGACGCGGAACCAGAAAACTTTCTCGAAGGACGTGGTAATTGCTTATCAAAAATGTTGATATTTGATCAAGATCAAGACTTTTAACGTTATGGTCAATGGCACAAATGGTTTTATTGTTATTTAGTAGAAGATTGTCGAATGGTCAAGTTTCTAACTCTTTGACCGTCGCAGTCGCACTTTAATTTAAATGGGCGCAAGAATTCTTGAAGAAGAAGAACGGTGTTAAAAAGTACGGCTCGACTGCTGCTGCTGTATTTGCGTACAATTACATGAATATGGTTTATGTAATTATACATGAAATCTTTTTAAATCGTCGCAAAAAAAGGTCATGACTTGAAGGTATTAAATTATTAAGCTTCACGTTCAAAATGGCTACATGTGACTTAACATGTAAGGGTACATATGAAAAGCTTTCAGAAAAGTAGTTGGCCTAAATAATTATGAATGTCGATAGTTTATATCCATTTTACTTCTGTGCCTCAAGTTTCAGAGCTTAGTCAGATCCGGACGTGGTTGACCGGACGGAAAAATCTTTCGAAATAGGCTAACAAACTCTTTTCAATTAATAATGCAGGAAGACCTTTCCATGCCATTATAATATGTTAATGCTATCCAGTTTTTTTCAATAGCAGCAATATAGCACATCCATAGAGCTCATCTGGACCAGCTCCGCCAGATGACACGAACAGTCTACGCGTGGCTGTCTTAGCGCGGTATCGCGGACACATCCGATACACCCTTAATTAGCCGATAAGCTAAAACTCAAACACAAATAGACATTGCCCGCGTTGTTATTTTTAATACCTTTTTATCGGCATTGTGACATAGGAGTGATTATATAATTCTTATGGACCGAAGTGTTGTAACAATTTGTTTTTATTAAAACTGCCAAAGGCCAAACTAATTGCCGGCATACTTTTTTTCATTACATTAAAACTAAAATTGTTCAAAACGAGAGTTAATGGGCACTATCTAGGCTACACATCCTACATCTCAGGTTGCACCTCATATTTAGACTAATTCGTAGCTCAATGCCAGCATCCAGAATAAAGGTGATTTTTTTTTCTCTTTCAACACGCCAAACTCTGGCATGGATTTATTGATGAAACGTATCTAAATATTGTGAAGTCTATGAAACTAACACGATAGGGCTGCGTATGTGTTGTTTATTTCAATAAATCAGTTGCGGCGACGTCGGATAGCAGCCCTGGCACTCGAGTGTCCTTAGCCTCTTAATTTATGTACTGTCACTTGATTATAACTTATTGCAGCAAGTTTTTCTATTATAAGCCGCAATAAAAGTAATCGCGCAAATAGATATATGCATGATAAATCCGGTTTATCTTAAAATGGATGACTCGAAGACTCTCTTCCCTTACTGAAACTATCTTGCTATTATTTGTTGTACTTTCTTTTCGGAGTGGGTTAAGAATTTAATATAAGGTCGTGTATGTTATTAGTTTATATACGTATGTAGGTATGTAGTCGAAGATGTCTCCTTAATGTATATTTAGAGTAGAAATGGGTATGAGTATGGTTAAAATGAAAACGGCAGATAGGTTGGCCACTAAATTGCGTCTTTGCCAATCCGCTGTTGCGCAGCATGGTGGAGTTAGTTCCAAGCCCTTTGCCGAAATGGTTCTTATCAGAAAGTCGTTTAAAAATAAGGATTTTTAATAAATTATATAAATAAAAATGTTTCTTATCGACCCAAATGTTTCAAGTATTTTGTGACCAATTCCAAATAAGACATCTGTTCCAAATAAGTCTGTTCAACTTGAAGTTGATTGTGAATGCTTCTGACTACTGCACTAAAACAGGTATCAAGGTAGAAAAAGGTATCGTTAGAAAACTCCTACAAAATAATCTTATACAGACTAAACAGAAACATTTTTCTAACAACGTAATAGTATTGTAGTTGTCTACAAAATATTCGCAAAATCCGCAAGGACGCAGCCGTTCAACAATAAACGTCGGACTTGCGGATCTAGTACAATTCAGTGCGGTTTTGGAAACGGGCGGTCTTTCCGAACTAGGAAATTGCCAGCTCAGCTTTAAAACTGCGTTTAGATTTGTTTAGCTACGTACAACTATTAAGTTAGAATTTAATGTTCCTTGTATAATTCAGTAACGTTGCTAGTTTATGTTCACATGTTTTATATGTATTACTAGTCATTCGTGGAAAATTGTATGACTAAACATGGTTCCACCGTGGTAGTACTAGTTTACACTTTTTTCTGCCTATAAGCAATTTAAATGAGATTCTGGTATTAGACTATGCTCTCTGTTTTCTAATGGAGTGCAACGAATAGATATGCAATATTCGATCCAACTTTAAGACTCTTTCCAATTTCCAACTTGTTATTCAAACACTAACAATGTATCGCGAACTGTTAACAGGAAGTTCAGAGCGTGAACATCTTACAAAACTCGAACAGAACTAGTGGACATCGGTGCACAACACGAACGCCTGCCAAGTTAAAGCAGCGCTAGGCCGCAGGGCCAGCGTCTAACAACGAGCATAAGAGGATAACTTCCAACAAACTCGCTTGTTAACATCATGTTTTCTATTGTACACTACACATGAATACGAGACGTATCCGGTAGAGTCCGGTAACAACTGCATCACGACCTAGTAAGAAATATTAGAAGTATTCTCATTAGTTGCACTTACACTTAAGCTTTTTATGAAGTCGCTTGAATAAAAATTGATTTTTTTATGAATGAATATTTTGATGGGTTTTTAGAAGTAAACAGAAGAGTTTGTCACTCATGTCAAACCAAGTCAAGCCATCGGTCCTTGTATAGGGAGATGGTTTCTCTCAAGTCTGAAACTAAGATAATCGAAGAATCGTCAAATGCATATTAATGAATTAGTGGAGTAAGCTGTTCGTCTCCTCTAGGCCAGAAACATATTTATTATTGACAAAACTTTTCTTAAACTTACATCTATCTATCTCAACCAAGTTACTACTAAGACAAGCTTCTCATTGAAGAAGAAAGGTCCGTTTCTGTTTAAAAGTTGAAATTCTGCGTCAATGTAGGGACGCCATCATTTTCAATCGAGCTCAGCAGCGATTGTTGGCCCTTAAAGGCGTCGGCAGTAAAAGTGCAGGTCTCATTTATGTGTTTCAATCGCCGCCCACTGTCCCCGCGCATAAACAAACACTTTGTTCTTTCAGTGCCCTCGTAAAGCGACCGCCGAATCAGCGGTTTGCTTTACATAGCTGTCTGTATCGCTCTGTTTTCTATTTGCTGATCTTTAGCAAACAAAGAACGAAAAATGTGACGGAAGGTTCGCTGTTTTGGTTTGATGAATCGGTAAATTCTAGTTGGCGGTTTTGAGTTTAAATATTTTAATACTAAATACTTTGAAATATACGTAATGTAAGAATACTTTTCCGTGCAGCCTTTTACTTAATTCTATTTTGTACTACTGAATGAGTAAAAAAACTATGAGTAAAGTTTGTTTTCTCCTTTCTCTAAAGCGTGGATTTCAATTATTTTTCTTTGCTTTCCTTAATTTGTCAATTTATTGTGTCATTAATTTCATTAAATGATTATTTTAATGTCAAAATAGAACAAAGAACGTAGTAAGTAAATTAGCTTAAAATATTAATTAAATACCTAATCCGTAGTAATGGTATAAAAACCCATTTCCTACTCCACTGATATAGCATACGTTCCAGAATTACCTGGAGAATTATAAGGCATGTGCCTTTTCATCACGATGTTTGCTTTCAGCACGTTATAATTAGTTACTATTACGCACGTAACTAAGAAAAAATTGTCATGCTCGGGTTTGAACCTGGTCTACCAAAATGTAAATCTGAGTAAAATAATCTAATATAAAAATTACTAACTTGATAAACTGAGGTCTGGTTTTAATTCTGCCTAACTTTAAGACATCGCTCACAAAAAATATTTCTTTAACTATTTCAAAGAACCAAAAAACAATAGCTGGCTTGAATCTCGTTATATACTCTTAATACATATTATGGGGATTTAGGATTTTGTTTTTGTCCAGCAAAATTAATTTACTTTTAAATTATTTTTATTGCACTCAATCGTTGTTATATTCCACTAATAGTTACTAAATTACTAAAGTTTAATTAATAAAAAATTACTAAAGTATACAACTTCTAAAAATATATAGGTATACATAATATAGATATGATATTATATTATATCTAAGAGCATCAGATTGTTGGACGTTTATTAGAAAAACATTAATGTATTAGAGTTTGAGACTTATTTATTTTTAAACTCAAACTTAACTTAAGTTGTTTATTACGATCCGTCATTATACTTTTAGGAAGTAAAAAACTATCTATGAATTAGTATGTAATTGGTAGGTACCGTTTTCTCTTTCGTCAACATTTCGAACTATTTTCCTTTTTTATATTCTTCTTCTTTTTAATAAAACAATGATTATTATCTTTCCACAGTTTGCAGAGAAAATGTTTATTAATTTTGATTTAATTTAAGTGTTATAAATTAACAAAGACACAATAACTTTTAGATCGTCAAACTTTAAACTGTTTCAACATGTGCATAAATCTTTGCTACAACGTTAAGTTTATAATAACGCCTTCAGATCAGTGTTATTCTCTTTACTAAGGTGACTTAGCAATATATAAACCTCAATTATATGAGTATTTCAGTACACACGAAGCAGTTGAGCAGACTAGAAGCAATCCGATACTCATAAACCGCGCGGACAGATCAACGGAACGATACTCCGGCAATAATCCGTTTACTTTTATCTCTGTCCCTTGTTCCTGGCAACACACCAGCTGCACTCACCTCCTACCTTAAAACCTGTGCAATAAGATTCAATATCGGTCAAACAGCGTGTAATTGCACTGTTGTGAGAAGTATTCCTCAAAGAGGTTATTACAGCAGTTGCGTAGTTTCTTGTTTCGTTGCATTAGAGTTGAATTTCGTTGAACGAGTGTTATTCGAATGTTGTAAGGAGTGTCCGTCAAAGAGGTTATTACCTGAAGGATATAAAGATGGTCGCAGCCCCGGGCGGTTGAAATGCAAATATCTGTAGCCTCATTCAGCTGGACATGAACTGAAGGGTGGTGTAATTTGTTATTAGCGAGGGTGCATTGTAATTTCGTATGTAACTTTATGCCAATTAAGACTTGATCAATAACCCTTTTGTGTCCCATTGCTAGACAGATTGTGCAACTTGGAAAATTTTACAAGACACGAAAATGATACTAATTTTATAATACACATTTTATAACTAACGGAACAAAAGGTTGAGTATTTATGAACCTACTCTACTTTTCAATTTACATACCTTTAATATGTGAGTTCCTATTGCTAAGAAAGTATGTTTTTTATATTAATTAAAACAAAAGGTATTTTTTTCAATTTAAGTTTTTCGCCCAAATAATAATCTTTCTTCGGCTTCCAGTTTATCGACTACCTTTGTACAAACAATACGATTCCACAATGTACATTATCTTATACACAAACACGTAATGGTAATGAGAACAGTCAAGCACAATATTTGCACCTCTTATCGGTAAATAATGACACCTTTACACCTAATGAAGGTAAATATTTTAATAGCGATAATTGTAAGAAAATTACTTCTGTTAATGGTTATAATGTGTACAGTACAACTCTCATTAATTTTAACTATGTTTGCTTGAAATGGGAATCTATTTTAAAAATGTTAGGATACAAATAAAATATTTAATCGTATGCAACGACTTTTAAACTATCTCTCAGTATTTTACTGAAACATAAACATAATAAAAATAAGGTTATTATGAGAATCTATAAGTAACTGTAAATTTAATGTAAATAAATTATTTTATACTCATCTATAATAGTATCTATAATATATAAAATAAAAAGATACAAACAAAAATTATGTTTACTAACACATGTCCCTCAAACGGAACAAGGACACTAAATTACTCTACAACTTTACATTTTAATTATTATTAAGCCTTGTTCAGACAGTGTGTTGTAATAGCTCAGATCAAATTTCAATTTAAACTTTGCGCATTAACGCTCGTACGGCTCTAAAAATGCGCCTTCGGGAGTCATTGGGCGATATTGTAATGACACTTAAGCTTTGAAAGTAAACCGCGGATTAGGAATAAGTGTCGTTTCATACGTACAGCTTTTGGAACGTACGAAAGTTCTAGTTTCGTTTAAAAGCTGTTTAATTTTATTGATTTTTGTGTTTCTCCTTAATTTACCTTGTATAAATATTTAGTAATTATTAACAGTATTAACCGGTGATCTCTATATACATAGCAGGTTTTGTCATTTTTGTTAAATTATTTCGAAAGGTTATTAGGAATTTAGATTTTGTATCTAATAGTCTACATAAAAATTGCTAATAGATTTTAGGCCTTCTGCTTATTTATAAAAGTCAATTGTATTAGTACATAAGTGAGATATAAAATTGTCGTACGTTTTACATTTCCACAAATTTTAAAGGTACACAGAGAAATCAAATGATATTTTAAGGGTGGATATTCGATATAACGTAACATACTCCATAAAATAAAAAAAAATCTAGTTTTATAAATAACTAGCTGACCCGGCAAGCGTTGCTTTGCCATATAAACAATTCCTCTATCATATTATGCATGTGTTATAGACAAAAACCTACCTGGTGAAACACCCTACCTATTTAAAAAAAAAACCAGATCTAAATCTGTTGCGTAGTTTTAAAGATTTAAGCATGCATAGGGATATAGGGACAGAGAATGCGACTTTGTTTTATACTATGTAGTGATATAACAGGTTTGTTTCCAAGGCAACGAATATTTAGACGAATTTTGACCTAATTGCACTTGATGTGCTGTAAGAAAATAAGCTAAAGGTGGGGTACGAATCAATTTGGCTGATTGTTCATATTATGTGTATAGATAAGAGTTTTTTGTCATCAGAAACACCAAAGACCACAACGTCGGCCAACGTGGCTGAGCGCGAACTGGGTGCACTGCTGGCACATCGGCAGCGCAAGGAGGCCGGCGTCGACCCTAACGACCTCCTCGAGGCTCAACTCCGCAGCACTGTCCCAACCGTGCAATCCCCCACCTTCCCCGCCACCGCCGTTGACGCAGGCTTCGACACTCAGTGGAATACATTTATCACTTCCAATCAATCTTCTATGTCACAGATGCAGTTGCTATTGTACTGTTTTTTAGCTATAATAAACTATATACGACTATATTATTCAAGTGTTACTAATGTTATGGGCACCCTACCCCTACCCTACTCATACAAAAGGCATCCACTCGACGATTTGGCCATTGCCTGGCCATTAATTTATTGTAGTAAAGTTCTTTAAATTAGTTCTTTAAATTCTTATAAATTGTTTATCACTATCATATACTCATCGTTGTTCACTATTTACTTTAACACACAGACTTTTAGAGAAAGACTCTTCTCTGTAACTCTTCACAATCACTACCCTGCGCCAAAGTAAGTAACATTAGGGATAGCAGCACACCTTCCAACGGAGTCAATCGTTCGCGTATGCTGGAGAATGTGTTCCTCGTCAAACTTATTAATAATTATTTTAATTTATCAGAATTACTAAATTACTATGATTAATAAATTTTAAACTTCCTTTAGAAATTGCATTTCAAAATTTTATGTAGTGTAGTGGCATAAATCTAATTTAGGTTAAAATACTCCTGTTAAAAGATGATATAATAAATTGGTTTCGAATAAAAACTTGGGTTTCTTTTTTAACTAAATACAGGAGCTTAAAAGGGCATTATCACCTTACTTGTTTCCTTAGACATTGTAGTTATTTCTGTTATTTGAAATAAATAGTATAATATTTAAAAAAAAAAGTTATGGCGCACTGACACTTAGGTTTCGCAACTTGAGTCTTAAATTTCTATATTTGGCACTCCGTGCTCTTTGCTCACCCCGTA
>DWPP01000838.1:0-10008 GCA_018251735.1 Eantis mithridates tamenund
GTTTAAATTACATTATTATTTCGATTAATTAAATCGTTAAATATAAATTGATAAAATAATTAGCATAAGCTTACAGTCGGCCATTCTGAAATAACAGAGTCCTCTCGTTAAGTTGTTTCTTTATTTACTTTATACAATAATAGTATGTATTCATGATTAGAGGAGAATTTAACATTAACAGTATCATACCGAACTTAGCATCGATCAAGAGTGATCGCCTAAAAAAATAATAACAATAAATGTAGGTACTACATAATTATAATTCTTAAACTTACTAATTACATCTTTAAATAATTAATATTTGTTCGGCCATCTTAACTAATAATTGTTCCATCAATTATGAAAACATAAAAAAACATGAAAACTTAGTTATTCATAAAGAACTAAGAAAGATATTACATACATTTCTTATTTAATTTATACAGTTGAAATTTGCTGTATGCAAAAAAAAACATTATGTTTTGAAATATACATAAACACAAAAATAATAACTAAGAAAGCGCTCCAATCCTTGGCTTATAGCCTCCATGCGCAACATTTTATGTTATGTTTGACAAAATCTACCACACTCATAATTGTCAAAAGACTCCCTTGTGTGTAGATTTATAATATCCGATTCCAAATCCAATATCAAAATAATTACATCATATCATATAAAATCATATTTGAACATAATCCTATATTCCTAAAATCTACCACACTCATAATTGTCAAAAGACTCCCTTGTGTGTAGATTTATAACATCCGATTCCAAATCCAATATCAAAATAATTACATCATATCAAATCAAATCATGTTCAAACATAATCCTATATTCCTAAAATCTAACACACTCATAATTGTCAAAAGACTCCATTGTGTGTAGATTTACAATATCCGTTTCCAAATTCACTATCAAAGTAATTACATAATATAATATCCAATCATATTTAAACATAATCTTATATTCCATTAAATCAAAATCATTGTAAGTCATTGTCAATTTCATAAAGAAAAACTTTTAAGTATAATTCCAATTCAAATCCATTTAAAGTTACAAATCAGTTCATTGTGGGCAAGAGTCACAATGCTCGTATTTATTTTAATTATTATTATATTTTCAATCTCAATTTCACTACCACTCGTTATCTTCTACTACTGTCTGCATCTACACCTATCTACACCTATCTCTTTACTTAGCTGTCAATTCTGTTTCCATATTATTAATATTATCGTCAATAGATCCGTGTACGTCGACATCCTCTGTTGAGCTTTCCCCATCTGAATCAGTCACGCTCTCTCGAGTGTAGGTCAACCAAGGATGTATTTTATCTAGTGCAATCACCGCCTCGTATTTTCTATTTTGTTTTCGCGTTAAGGGCGTGTCTTGGACTACATATCTATCTTTATCTAGAACCTTAATAATCCTATAAGGACCTTGTAATTTGGCAAGTAACTTTTTAGACTGTCCGTTATTACTACTTATTTCTCTTTCAATTCTTACTAAGTCGCCTACCTGATATTTCTTACCAACTTTCCTATTTTGTCAAATCTTTCCTTTTGTCTTATCTGATTATCGGTAATATTAGCATTTACTTCCTGCCTAATATTTTCTAAACCTTCTGGTGAATATGTCGATACTTCTTGATCTAATAATGACGTGACTATTCCGTCAGTCTTCGCCCTCAATCTAATACCGAACAATACCTCAGCGGGTGTTTTACCCGTACTTTTATTGAGCGTAGTATTGAGACCTAGCTGTATTTCTTCTAAATGAGTATCCCACTCATTTTCCCGACAGTTATGATTTTTGACCGCGAGCGAAGCCAATATAGTACGGTTATAGCGTTCCACTTGACCGTTCGCTCGTGGTGTGGCAACTGCGTTTAAAACGTGTTTAATTCCTAGTCTATTAATAAAGTCTTTAAAGGCCTTACTAGTAAAAGAAGTTCCTCTATCACTAATCACTCTGCTTGGTATACCGAACAAACTAAAATAATTATTTAATACTTTCACGGTGGACTTAGTCTTTGTATTTTTGACGGCAAATAAAGTGACGTATTTTGTGTATGCTTCAATAATTACTAACAAATAAGTATTCTTAGCTTTACTGCGAACAAATGGACCTAAGTGGTCCATGTGTATAGTATGGAATGGTTTATCTATTTTCGGAATAGGGTGAAGCATACCCTGCCTTTTCCCTGATGGTACTTTGTGATAATTACATTCTAGACATGATTGGACATACTTTTTGGCAAACTTATTCATCTTTGGGAACCAGTAGAGTGATTTTAATTTATCTAACGTTTTTTCTACACCAAAATGACCAAGTTCGTCATGGCACTTCTTGAGCAACTGCCACCTAAATCCTTTAGGAACCAACCACTTTAATTGACTATCTACTACCCTGTAGACTTTCCCTGCTTTTAAACGGTAATTCTGGAAAGTTTCATGAATTTTAGGCGTTTCAGGGTCTTCTAAAATACTTTTGATCCTCTGAACCTCCTCGTCAGCTCCCTGAATGGTCGCTAACCAGTCTTCGGTGTGTACAACCAAAGTATCGAACACAGATTCAGGTTCATCCAACGCGGGGATAGCATTTCTGCTGAGCGCATCTACATGAGTCATGCGGCTACCCGGTCTGTACTCGATACTGCAATCGTACTCCTGAAGTTGTAACCACCATCTGCTTATACGAGGTATCATGTCTTTTTTTGATAAAGTAGTGCGCAATGCGCTGCAATCCGTTACGATCGTAAATTTAATGCCTAATACGTATACTCTAAATCGTTGCAACGAAGTTATCACCGCTAGGGTTTCTAACTCAAACGAGTGGTACTTTTGTTCTTCGAGGGTAGTTTGCCTACTGTAATATGCTACCGCTCGCCATCTACCTAATTCATCTTCTTGCAGTAACATACCAGCTACCCCCGATTTGCACGCATCCGTATGAATTTGAGATTTTGCGTTTACGTTGTATAACGCTAAAATTGGTCTTTTTACTAGTTCTGCTTTAAGGTAACAAAATGACTTTTCTTGTTCAGGGCCCCATATCCATTTACTGTCTTTTTTTAATAATTTAGTTAGTGGGTTAGCAATAATAGCGAAATCCTTTACAAAACGTCTAAAAAAACTGGCTAAGCCAACAAATTGACGTATTTCGTGTTGGTTACTTGGGCGCTTAAAATTTTCTACAGCTATAGTTTTTTTTGAACCTGGTCTAACCCCCTGTTTACTTATTTCAAAGCCTAGATAATCAATTTCTTTAGAGAAAAATACGCATTTGGATAATTTTAATGTTAACCCAGCTTCTTTAATGAGTTTGAGTACCGTCTCTAACCTTTCCATTCCCTGAGAAATACTACTGGATGGAATAATTATGTCATCCATAAATGCCAAAGCTTGGCCTTTGACGTCCTTTAAGATGGCATTTATTGTTTTCTGAAACACAGACGGTGCATTGGCCAAACCGAAGGGCATGCGAGTGAACTGATACTGACCGTCCGGTGTTACAAAAGCAGTTTTATCTTGCGAAGTAGAGGCTATTGGTATTTGATAATAGCCTGAAGCCAAATCAAGTGTTATAAAATACTCATAGCCACCTAACTGATCTATTTGATCCTCTACCCGAGGCAAAGGATAGTGCTCTTTGACAGTTTTAGAATTTAAGGCACGATAATCGACGCAAAGTCGTTGATCACCCGTCTTTTTTTGTACCAAAATTATAGGACTGGCATAAGATGACGTTGACTCAGTAATTATACCTGCATCTAACATATCCTGAACCATATCTTTGACTTTCTTTCTCTCCGAAAATGCTAATCTGTACGGCCTGTACACAACAGGTGTCGTGTCTTTCAATGTAATAGACATTTCAGTCAAATTAGTCAAACCTAAATCAGATAAACCAAACGAAAAACAGTCCCTATATTCTCTAAGCAAATTCTCTAAACGATTTCTATCTTCGCTGCTAAGTTCATTACCCATTTTCAGATTATTTGTTATGGAATCACTATTTGCGTTTTCTAACATTCTTACTTTAAGAGGATTATCCTCGTTTAGTGAGTAAGCTCTAGTTAGTAACTGTCCTTCTCGAAATTTGATTTCTGTACTATTTAAATTTAGAACTAAAATATGACCCTTTTTTTGAACCATTGTATATAATCCAGGCATAATTAAATAACAATCATTACCTATTTTCCTCAACGATTCCTTAACGTAAATTGTTATATTAGCATTTGTATCTACATTTACCGGTATCATATTAATGGAATTAATACTAACGTCTGAGTCAACAAATATGTTAAACTTCTTACAATTGTCTACTTTAGAACTACTTAAAAAATCAGGCTTCTTTTGGAATACTAAATGTTCATCCGTTTTAATTATAACTATACCGGCTTGCTCGGTGAAAGTATGTCCCAGTAGAATCGCGTGTTTGAGTAATTCGTCTGGTACTACTAGGACTTCGACAAATGTTGAGACAGACTGAACTTGAATATGTACTTTCGCTTTACCTATGGGTTGTATAATTGAATTACCGAAACCTCTTAGTGTTGGTAGATCATCATTATCATATGGAACATTTAAACTTTTGAACTCACTAATGCGAATCAAGGTGCTTTGACTACCAAGATCCACATAACATGACATTTTCATGCCATTAACTTGAATAAGAAGGACATACTTATCATCTAGCTCACCAGTTAACTTAACTTCAGATACTGCTTTATTGTTCTCACTACGTTCACCGCCTTCATTACCGTTTTTAGGAAGCCGCCTACAATTGATACTCTGGTGCCCAAGTTTCTTACAAATACTACAAGTCAGCAAGGGCTTGTTGCATTTAAAAGAGGGGTGACCTAAACCATTACAGTTAAAACATTTTATATTAATACTACTAGCTTTATAATTTTCATTACTATTGTCAGGGCGTCTTCTTAAAAACGGTTGACGTAACACTCTATCTCTAACATCCTCTAACTTAATAGATTTAAAATATGATAATAACTGTTCAGGTTCAAAGTAGTTCGCAGCTTGAGCCCCCAGTCGCATACCTTTGTCTTCTAATCCATATATCAGACAATCTACGGCCCGCTTACCAACTATATCGCAACGATTGAGCAAATTAATTTTGTGATAAAAGTACGTTTCTAAAGATTCGTTATGCTTAACCTTTCGGTCTAGCATTTCGTGTAGAAGTTGAGCATAATTCTGAACTGTAGGAAATGTCTTTGTCAGTTTATCTTTCCACTCTATCCAACTATGATTTAGCGAAGGTAACCCTTGGTACCATACTTTAGCTATTCCCGACAACTTAGGTAACGCGTAGTGAAGAAGTTGAGTTTCAGACCATTTATACAAGGCTGCACATTCTTCAACCTTCGTAATCCATAGATCGATAGTTTGCTCCTTATTGGAGGGATCAAATTCGGGTACCGCATTTGTCGACATATTAAAATGATTTTGAGACTGAGAAGACGACGAGGGTAATGATTTAATTAATTCTAAGACATCATGGATACTAAGACTTTGACTTTCCACCGTTTTACCTTTGGGTATGTTAATTTCATTAGTTGAGTTAGAATTATGATCATTACCTGAACTGATCTCTCTTACGATTTCCCGACGTCTTCGTCTTGTCCCGCTCTTACGAGACTTCCGCACTGCAGCACTGCGTCTGCGATGACGTCGCCGTTTTTTCCTCCGCGAGTGTGCAGACCGAGAACGGGAGCGCGACTGCGAGGACTTCGAAGAGCTCGTACTGCTGCGACGCTGCTCACCTCGCTCAAGGCTCACGTCAGAGCCTGCATGCCTACGCAGCATGCGGCCTGCTGACCCAGCGTGCCTCGAGGAACTAGAACTGCTTCGTACACGATGCGAACGCTGCGTACGGGAACGGCTTCTCTCGCAATGCCTGCGCTGTCGCGGCAAACGGCTGCGACTTCGCCTGGGTGGTGGCGTAGTCACATCTCGATCAGGAGCTTTGCAAGCTCTCACTTCATCTTTAGACCTTGGCATGTTACTTGGGCCTGTAATTATATATTCAAATATTTTATTAAAAACGAATGATTTATTTAAGATGACTGAATACACGATCCACAACCGTTAAAGGAGAATAAAGAACATAAATATGCATAGAACCCAATCAGTGTAGTCAATCGTATATCATAAGATGGTTAAACCATCCGGTTTAGGATGTAAACCATCAATGATATTCTGACACTGCTGTAGTTAAAGTAAAATACCTATAGTTAAAGATTTTTTTTTTTACACTTACACTTCTACGCTATTACTAGTGAAATGTTACTAGATAGTCAATAAAATGAAGAATAATTAGTACATAAGTTTCTTAGATAGAATTACTCCTTGTTATTATTTTATACTAATACTCAACAATAAGTTAGAGTATGTATTTAAGTACACGTTAATTACAATGTACCTATTAGGTGTATAACCAGAATTATATTTCTGGTGCTAAAATAATATCATACAGTAGACTGACTTTAATAAATTAAGTCAGGTAGTTCGAAAAACCAACGAATGAGGAAATACAAGCCGGAAAGATGATCCGTTGTTCAGAATGTTCAAACAAATAATTTGCATTCGAATTATCGGCTAAAATATTTACTCAATTAGCTTATTTAATATGTAAGTAAGGTAAATAATTAAAAATTTACTAACCTGGTTATGCCCTTTGTTTTACCTGACTTATACTTGGCCTATGTGGACGTGATTAGAATATTAAGTAATATTCTTGCTGCTATCCCACTTCTGAACTATAAAAGTTTTATAGGTCAGAAGTGTAGCAATAAAACAAATAGAGTAGATAAACACCACGGTTATATTTCTTATATCACACTTGCAACAACACACACTCTTTATAGCTTCCTCTCTTGACACTTTATAAAATCAACTGGTAAGGATGACCGACCGAGTTAATAATAAAAAATAAAAAGGACGGTAGTAGACAATTTACGAACATAACATGATTCAATAAATTGTGTATATAAAAAATACTACTTAATCTGTTTAAATTACATTATTATTTCGATTAATTAAATCGTTAAATATAAATTGATAAAATAATTAGCATAAGCTTACAGTACAAATTGAGGGTACTTCGAATTCTCTTATCTAACATCATTAAAATTACTCGATAAGAACTTATACACTAACGTAACCATTTTCTTTTAATATGGTGTTTTATTATGTTTCGTTATGTAACAAATTAGGTGTTAATTTTATGTTTTTGAGATTATGATTTTGTTTTTGTTCATTTTGTTGTAAGTAGTGATTATTTTTTTCCCTTTTCTAAAAGTAACTGAAAGGGTGAAATATAAAATGAATCCAGAAGAAAGGGAAACTGAATGGACTTTGTCTAAAAAAAGTTCATAAAGTAGTTTATTTGTGTCAAATCTACACCATTCAGATAACATTGATAATTCAAGTGGACAAAAGAAAAGCCCGCAATTTTCACTATTATAATAAAAAAATGTGGCGTGGATGTTGTAGATGAACTTTGCGTCACGTACCGTGTGAGCTGTAATTCCAAAAGATGGCCCGTGACAATTTTCTATGCTATTTTAATATGTCTGGAATTAATAGCCTCATCAATCGCATTAATCTCATCGTATTAATAAATAACCTACCGAAAAAATTTGAAACTACGTTAAGATCTGAATCGCTTGCCACGAGAAATGCGCTGAAGAATTCGGCAATTTGTCGGTAAATCGTCTGAAGACCCTTCTGTTAAGGTGCCTTAAACCTAAAAACGATGTCCTGTATATATCCTGCACAAAATAAAACTCGTAAAAAAATTAAACACACATGTCATGGTTGCTCTAAGTACGTTAGTACAGAACATATGCCTTTCTGCGTTGATTGTATAAAAATTGATAATTTATTTCAGTCTTTCTGTGCTTTTTTAAAAATATCTTATATAAAACATCATATAAAAGTGTCAATAAATAGTCAAAAAAGTGATAACTAACTTGGTAAACTCTCTGGAACTCATGCGATCTCGTTTTTGTTACTTTTGTTTTTGAGTTTATATAGAAGACGATTATTTTGATAAACATTTAATTTTGTATACTTATTTTTTGAACAATTATGCCTAAAACTATAATTCAAATATAATGCATTATAATAAATATATCCATTATTTATTATAATGCATATATTTATAAACCATTATTGCTCAAGTAAATGTTTTTTTTGTTCTGAATATACTCTTCTCTGTATTAAAATCAGTATCTGTCAAAGTTTTCTTTGCAAAGTTATAAACTAAAATATTCGTATTTTTTTATTTATCATTACTATTTATGCACGATTTTTTCTTTGCTCACCCACTTATTGCCGACAGTGGTCAACAATGAAACAAGTTCTTTATAGAACATACGAGAACGATTTGCGAATGCATTCCAGATTTATTTTATTTCAAAATTCATCTACGATAGGTAAAAGCGATTATTTAATTTGAACGGTGGAAGTTTTAGGTCAAGCACAAATAATGCTTTCATTTTAAATTTTATTGATATTAGCCATTACAAACAAAAAAAATATAAGTTATAAAGTTATAAAGAAAGGTGAAAAAGAATAAAAAATAGTAACCCCCGTAAAAGTAAACCCCGCACTAAATAATGAAGGGAATGCAGTTTTTCTTGGCACAGTTAGATGAAATATCCTGAGGAAAAACTCACCAAAATCGCTAAGCGACATACATTTATTTTTAATGAGTAAAGACAAGGAAACTTTAAAATTGAGAAAATAAACGATTATCTATAACACTAAAAGAAAAAATACAAAAGATTCACTCATTAAGACTACCTTTCAAGCTGTTAAACAGACAGGCTCGAGTGGTTCTAAGGCGTTCTGTGATCGTAGGGCGGTAAGGTGGCGCAAAGTGCATGCAGCGAGATTGCATTCTGTTTATCTCCGTTCATCTCGGGGTCAGACTGCCGGCAACGGCAAGATTGGTCCAATACCAAAAAAAGTAACCGTAGACAAACATAGAAATAATACATAATTAATAATACATGCTCTCGCAGTGTTCCTGTCGCATATAGGTAATTCCCAATCTATCTCTTCGACAGACAGCCTGGTATACATACTCTGCTGTAAGTGTCGCCGTATTAGTTAGGTTTCATATTATAAGCATCGTATTTGTATAGGTTAGTTCATGAAAATGGAAATTGTAAGTGACATACTGCGATGCTAAATTACCGAGTCTACCTATCCGAATTTAAAATTGTTTTTATTTGCTAGGAGGTTTTTCACTGTACGTTACCAATCCATTGTTTAAAAGAATTCCTTTTAAAACGTTTTCATCTTCTTGTAGTTAATCTCAAACCAAAAAATACCAAAACCCAAAGATAACAGAGTCTTCTCACAGTATTGGATTTCTGATATAATTGAGCACGTCGAAGACTTATAAGCCCGCTATGCGCTTCTAACTTATGCAGGACGTAGGATGTATCTGCGACCACGGAACAGCACATGAATACCAAAAGAGGCCCTTCATTCATCCGAGAAGACATAGCGCATCTCTTCAGGTGGAAACTATTTTCAACGCTTTGCCTTCGTGGTACTATTAATGTTCTGCAACCTTTGTGTAAGAATAACATACAATCGTGAGATTTTGTCCTACTACTATATATTTCTACTACTACTATTATTGTGGGTTACAAACCACTGGAAGAGGTTTGATCCTTTAATAAAATATTTTTTTATACATGTGTTATTTTTAAACTATTTGTTTCTTTTTATTGTTTAACTATAATGAACAATCACAGTAAGATAATAAGTTTTAACTGTAAATCAGTTAAGAGGTCAATGGAAGGGGTTAGAAAATTATGCGAATCCGCGGACATAGTAACCCTACAGGAGACATGGCTACTACTTCTCAGTAACATCAGTCAGGATTTTTGATCCACTGGTACCTCTGCAGTTGACACAGCTGCTGGCCTATACAGCGGAAGGCCTTATGGAGGAGTTGCTTTGCTGTGGCACAGGAGTGCGTTTCAGACA
>DWPP01000839.1:0-10005 GCA_018251735.1 Eantis mithridates tamenund
GTTATAATCTAAGATTTTCTTTTTTATCCTATTTCCTCTGTTAGATCTGATACAACTATTAACTTTTAACTTTATTTACTTTGGTAGTAATGTACCTGTTATGTTTCAGTAACCCTTTTGGACTAGTATTTACCATACTGAACAGTTTTTCAAGTTCCTAGTGTTATTTCCAGTTAAGAAATTTAAATTTAAAAGTTTTTTTTTTTACTTTATTTGTTTAAAGTACTTACCCTGGCACAAGGATTCTGTGTTCCCAGCGATACTGTAGTTCCTGAACAAATTCATACCAGAAATGTGCTAGATATGGCAATCCTCCAGCATCATTCAAACGGGCTGCTGTCACAGATAGTCGCCACACAAGACCATCTTCTGGACTTGCTGTCACATAGCTACAGAACTTCGGTTCATGATTATCACTCTGAAATAGTAAAACAAATTCATATTTTAGTCAATATGTAAATGTGAAAATGACAAAATTTAATATTGTTTGTGAGTATTCAAATAATTTACGTTTAAAATAGCACTAGCACACAAATTTATAATATTGTAGACCAGCGTTTCCCAGTAGCAATAAAGTATTTTTATTTTATTGATTTATGTATGGTGCAGAGATTACACGGCGGACCCCCAGGGGTCCGTGGACCACAAGTTGTGAAACGTGGCTGCAGACAATTTTACATAGAGACTAAAATTTGTTAACAAATATTCAATGATTAATATGGAAGAGGAAAAACAAAAATTATTTTAACTTTTACTTTGATCATGAGTTTCTATTATAATCAAAAAAATATTTAAAAACTTACTTGTTTAATATCAACTTCCAATTGTTTTGGATAAGGATAAACATTATCTTCAACTGCATCAGGAAATACATAATACAACAATGGCATCAACAAATCATCAGTAATAGGGCCTTTGAACTCTGACACACTAGTCCCATGACCTATTGCTGCTTTTACTAACTTAGAAATTGTTATTGGTGCTTCAGTTATTTTGTGCAAAGGGTTAATCAATCCCAGACTTTTACTTAGACCTAATACATCCATAAGTAAGTTTTTATTATCCAGCAAATTCATTACTTTGCCAATTATATCTGATAACTGGTAAGTAATGTTGTTTTTCATCTTAATAGTTATGGTCCAGGTTGGAGCCATCATGGGATCAATGTCAGAAAATGTTGACGATTCCACAATAGTGCTCTCACGGAACTGGGGCCATATTGCATTTAGCCTGGCACTTTGAATAGGATTACTTTCAGATCCAAATGGTAGCTCCGTCAACTTTTTAACATCAAACCCATCTATTGACAAGAACTCATTTGACAGGGCTCTTTGCCTCCAAGCATAGTTTTCTGAATCTTTAAGCTCATATGAAAACTTAGCAGATACAACAACTGCATCCAGTGCTACAGGAGATGCTATCTTAGATTTAAACAGACTGACCAATCCACTCAGGTGAGAGCATTGATTTGATATCCGCTTCAGATGTATGGTGTCAAAACTTGTTTTAAATTCATTGTCTTCAAAAAAACCAAGGTATGTCTTCTGCCAATATTCTCTAATTTTCACAAATATAGGCACTCCACAGTCAACATTACCAAACGCAATATTTACAGAACTCATAATTAATTTTATCATACTACCATCTACAAGAGGAGAGCTGGAACATAACATAAGGTACCGTTTTAGGCCAAACCAACTGGAAACGGGATGCTGACTACCGTCGACATCATCAATAAAGTTTATCGTGGCATCCCATAGACAACTTTGTAACTCAGCTGATAAAGACTGTTCAGAATTGTGTGTACTGTTTACATCCTTTGCCGGCTCCAAACTGTGATACGACAACGTGAAAGTTATTCCTTGCAGTTTAAGTTCCTCAGATTTTGTCATCCACTTCTTTGTAAACTTTGCAGGACGCTTTGCAAGTTTGAACTTGCTAAGATGCCACTCATTTATCACTTCCTCCAACCGCGCTACAAACACTTCCCATTCCGAAGCGGTGGTAAAATCCTGATGATAAATATCATACTCGTCTATTTCTTCGTTCATTTTCAGACATCAGTTAGAATGTTGTTACAGTATTTCCAATATGAGTATAACAATGAACAAACAGCTGTTGTTAATAAATGACAGTGGCACTGACATTTTGACAACAATAAACAATAATTTGTGTTCCACTGTCAGATAAAAACGCTGTAAATTATTAAATATCATAATCATTTCTTCATTATCTGACGTATCTCTGCTTTATTTTGAGTTTTCAATGAAAAAACATTTAAAATGTACAATTTCTTTTTATGTAACAATGTTAATGGTAGTCCTAGGTTATTCTATCTAATAATATTAAACGAACATGTTAAATATTTAAACAAAGCTAATTAATAAATATAATGACTTCGAATGCTCCGGATCATTCTTTCAAAATTTTTGTTTTAGTCATTAAAATTAAGTACATATTTATTTCTGGTATTTTAACAATCAAATGCTCATTCAGCATATCCATAATCCCGTAACCATAGTGACAGATATCATAACAATTTTCAATAAGACCAGAAAACAAAATTGCTTTAAATAATTCTTAATAATGTTTCGAGGGGAATATTCTAACTCATTGAGTTATGAACAACAGGCAAAGTTTATTCAAGACCGAATTACAAGTGTGGAGAAAAATTTTGGAGAATTATGTGTTGGTTTTGGGGATTATACAAGAAAGACCGCCAGGTTGCAAAAAAATATAAATTTTGATGAATTATTTGCTTACAATAGCTTTGCTTACAATGCTTGCATAGCAATTTTAATGAACTTTGTGTAATAGATTTTGTAATAGATGAATAGTACTAAACCTATTACACAAGGTATGATTTCTGTCGGGTAAAACTGTAACGGTTTGTTTTTAAAAGTATACATACTATATATGTATATTATAAGTATACATACTTATGCAATTACAAAAATAATAATATTCCAGGCTACGAGATATGGGAGATGAATTGGCCAAAATAATTAAAGACTATGCAAATAACGAATTAGTAAACAAGTCTTTGAGTGCTGGATTAGATAATTTGTCCCTTACGCTAACTGCTATAGAAGAATACAGAAATTGTGAAGTTCAGCGTTTAGAAGCTAAGGTAAATTCAACAGACTCCAATCTGTTATCTGTAAATTAAAGTGAAAATAATTAAAATTAATGATTTTAAGCTAAAAATATATTAATTGCAGGTCATTGGCGAGCTTTGTCAGTACGAGAACATATGTAAGCATGCACGGGAAGAATTGAAGCACACAATGAACGTCAGAGAGAAAGAGCTAGCGAGAAAAAAGGTTTTGGATAAAGCACGCGAACGACAACCATTCAATAGACAACAAGTAGTGCGTTGTTTCTTTTCGATTAATTGTCCAGACCCATTGGTGACAACACAAATGATATCTTATTTGTTCCATGCAATAGCGATGTGTTACTAAACAGTGATCAGCTGAACCCTATCAACGCAACTCAATTGATCGCTCCGTTTCTTTCTGACAGCTAATGTTACAAGTCTCTTTGCCTTGAGAGGTTTCACTCATAATGTTTAAGTTTTCCTGACCTGAAGCAAACGATATTTAATATAGTGCATACTGACATACATTTTTTCGAAAAATATATTTATTTTATCACCAGTCTTACATATCATTTTATAGACTTACGCAGAATCGGAATTGCTCAAAGCATCAGCAGAGATGTCTCGTACAGCAAAAGGGTTGAGCGAACAAACAGAGTTCTTCGAGCGTCGTAAGTTGCAGCAACTGAAAGGTCTTCTGTCGGATTTCGTCAAAATAGAAATGACGTTCCATGCGAAATCCGTCGAACTTCTCACTGTAGCTTACCAGCAGATCGCCGAAATTAATGAAAAGGCAGACTTAGAGGTCAGTATAGTAAAAATATTACTTAAATTGCTAATTCTGCATTCATTCATATTTGTTGCTATTTATCTTAATTGATTACGTATGGATTTAAATCTCTTTTGAAGATGTTTAACACAGGTCTTTCTGAAAAAGGAGAAGCAACGGTAAATATATAATTTAATTTGTCTGCATGTAGGTACCTGCGTCTTTCCAGACACGCAGTATGAACTCCCGTTCATCTGATATTTAAAATGTACGCATTTATACCTTTACCTATTCATAAGACAGATTTTTACTAAATGTAATGTTGATATATTTAAATTACCTACTAAACACAGAACTTTAGACGAAAATTGCGATCACCAGAGAAGCAGGTGAATGCTGGTATTTCAGCAAGATCATCATCACTTGCATCGTTGATGAACCCGCAACAGTCGCCATACAAAGATGGGGAAGATACCACGGTAAAGTCTCTTTTTTTTTAATAAATTTCAGTGACAATACCTAAGAACTCTATTGATTTCATCCTATTTCTATTAAATCCACACTATCCATATAAATATAATAAATGTTGTTTGTTTGTTCTTCTTTCACGTCGCAACATAGCTATTATATGGTATGGTTTGTCTGTTTGGTTACGTGTAGATAGGAGGATGAAGAGTAACGCTACTATATACTGCTACTTTAAACATTTCATTCCCGTGGCAAGATCGATGTTTTGTTAATTGCTAAGTATATATTCAGTTCCAGATATTTAATTTCAGATAATGTTAATAGATGGTGTTAGTAAAATTCTTATGAAAGTTCTAAATCACGCTATCAAATACCTACTATATGCAATTTTCATTATCAAATTCCCTTTGACCATGCTGGCGAAGCCGCGGGCAATAGCTAGTTAATATATATCTATAGAAGATTTCCACCGATGTATTGACTCATCACAATATCTCTAGAATCATAAGACCTAGAGATTAGAAATTTGGTAGGAGTATTCCTTTTGTCGAATAGAGATCAGCTAAGAACGGATTTCATGAAATTTCACCCGCAAGGGGGGTTTCATCTCTCGCGTGTACAAAGTCGCGGGCACAGCTGTTTGTAGATATAGGTACCTATATTGTTTTTGCATATTTTTTAAAATTAATGTGTGGTTTGCATATTTTCTAGATTTTAAACAGAATAAAATCCCCTGAAAATAACGTGGGAGGCAAAGCAAGATCAAATTCCCTGGGGGCTCTAATGAATTCTCCGTCTAGAGATGACGTTGACACATCGGTAGGTATTATTCTTACCTCAGATTAATAAGAGTTAACAATAATGACAATAATAAGGTTAACTCTTTACATATTTGGTCGCCAGTGGGCCAACATAGGAAGGTTGCTTCGGCACATACTAAGCGATAAAGAGACCACAATAAAGTCAATGCCTCTGATTGACTTTATTGTGGTCTCTTTATTTGCGGAAATGGCCAACGCTACTTGAAGGTAGCATTTGATCCCTTTTTTGTTCTGCACACTCGACCGCGACATTGACGCCGAGTTCTTGTTCTTTTTGTAGCTAGGTCTATTAAGCTTAACTCTCACGTTTTTTGTGCGACTGTTAGTTAAGTTTACAGCTTAGTTGCAGGGTAACAAATATTTTAAACTTTTTTTACAGGAATCCGAGACTGATGACCAAAAATCTTCAGATGACACTGAATCACGTTGATTTAATTAGAAAAACGTAGGTACAACGAATATGATAGGTACTTTTGTACCTTGTACTTGCTACTATTTAATTTACTTAAGTTCAATAAATATTTTTTATTATTCAAGAAGTCTTTATTTAAATAATATACTACCTTATCGTACCAATGTTTTCTGGTAAACCTGTAAACCTGTCAGTGGCGGCATAATATGAGCAAGATTACGCGTGGCCCTCTGATATCATACTTTTAAAATTTATTTTCGGCTCTCTGGAGGGAGCAGACCACCCGCGCCACACGCCGCCGTAACTTTAAAAGCTATATAGTTGATATTTTAAATCAACTGACTGAGCAGTAAATCAGCGTGTAGATCACCTGATATGAAGTGGTCAATGCAACCCATGAACACTCGCATGCAACGAGAGCATGCATGCATGTAATGAGAGCCGCGGTAGATCCTTCCCAGGCGAACTGTACAAGCTCTACCTACTTATGCTGGTTACAGTCTGCCTTACCATCACTGGTCATGAGTCGCTTTTTAATGAGTGTACATCAACTATCTTAAATTCGTCACCAGCAAGAGCAGGGTCAGTATAAGACGATAAGTGTATCTATACGAACTCTTAAATACTAAATACACAAAATTGAATATCTTTATATTGTAATTCATCTATAATTAATCTTTATAATTAATTTTTGTCATCTATACTATTCTACACAAATATTATAAAGACGAAACCTGCGTATTTTTGTCAGAAATAAACAAAAAAATTCCATTACAATCCTACGTTATCCATAGGCTATACAATATTTTAAAAAACGTTAGGGATCCGTATGAAAATTTCGATAATGTGTAAAAAAATGACAAGTAAAATTTTTAAAATAAAAATCTTTGCGCTGTGGAAACTGTTGACAATAAACTCCTGACTATAGAGGCGCTCGGGCCCGTACTGCGGCTGTAGTTAAACTGCAAGCACGGGTTCCTGGCCTTCCATCTGGTGCAGGTGCACACGGGGCACGGTTGCTTCGGAAGTTACCTGCACCTACGGGTCGGAAGACCGGATCCAGGGCGTGCCGTGTGTGATAGCACGGAAGATACGGCAGAGCACACCCTGGCCGAATGCCCGAGGTGGACGAGTCAGCGCGCTGCGTTGGTCGCCGCGGTAGGTGGTTGGGCGGTGGGTTGTTACCCGTCGTGAAAGCCGTAGTGGAGAGCGAGAGATCATGGAGGTCGGTCGCCCTCTTCTGCGAAGACGTGATGGAGCAGAAGAGAGAAGCGGCACAGGTAAAGGAGGCGGCAGAGGCGGTCGCGGGTCTAAGGCGGACAGGCACGAATTGAAATCGCGACCGCGCGGCTACGGCAGGCGGTTTACGCAAGACTGCCGCCTGCCCCCGTAGTCAGATCGGCGGCGGACTGACACGGGCCGCCGAGGTCCCGTGATGGACGGCGTGCTAGTGTTCTGGCACGCCGATATCGGAGTAAAGAGGGGGTGAGCCCCTTGAGATGAGTCCGGCCTCTTTACAGTCGGACACCACTGGCTGAGTCAGAAGCGTGCCAAATGGTCCTTTTGCCCCGCCGATCAGTGGCGAGATGGAACAACGTCGCCCGTTTTTAGCGGGTTTGAGTCCAACACTCGCTCCGCCGCCTCAGTGGTAGAGGAAGCTCGACCGAGTTTTCCTGACGAAAAAAAAAGTGATATACTACGATTCTATAGTGAACATCCATATCTACAAAAAAGTCAGCGCCAGCATGTGTCTAACTGTTATAGTTACTTAACGATAACTACTGTTTAATTTTAAAATACGAAATTGTAATGCAGGTACGAACTGGGCCACATAATTCATACCTAGTAAATTAATCATTACATATTCAAGGATATACCAATAACTTTTATTTTTTTAATTATACCATTCCTAAGTTCCATTCAAAAGTAATCATCATGAGTGTAAAACAATATGCACTTACTAAGCAAATACAAATAGGAATTTAAAATTTTAGAGATAAGATTTTACTTAGAAAAAATTAAAATACTTACAAGTAGTATAGTCTTGATAGCTCAGTTGTTATAATACTGGATTCCCTCTTCAACAGATCCAGGTTCAAACCACAGCGTACACTATTAATTTTTCGAAATTATGTGTATATTAGTTACTTACTTCTAAAACATTTCGTATTTGACTTGATATTTCGTGCATGGATGACCAATTATTTACTTTACTTTTCACATGGCTGCAAGTATGTAAGAACCCTATTAAACATTTATGTGGACTTAGTCGCCGATCAGATAATATAAAATAAACTGAGTGGAAATAAATGCAATTTTGTATCTACAAAATGTTTGATTTATAACTAAATATATAAATAATAAAATTTTAGACAATTCTTTAAAAATAGATGTTTTAGGAAGTCATTAGATGTTTTTTTAATAAATATATGTATTGATTAGAAAGTACCATCTGAAAGGACTAAATTATCTTTGATCAGTGCTTGTCACAGCCTTATACTGGGGCAGCCCATTCCGTTTCAACATGTGCCAGGAACAAAAACAAATCAATACATTCCCCTTGCTTATTTTATAGGGGTGAGGAAAAATGAAAGTAGGGTATCCTAAATAATACATTTATTACAAAGAAAAATATTACAAAATGATATAATGATATAAATGAAATGAATATTATAAACAATTATGTGTAATGGTAATGTTAGCTTCATATCACAAGTATACAACAATATTTTGATTGAAAGTTTTAATTGTAACAAAAAATGTAATGTGATTTTACACGTGTATTACATTTAACTCATACAAAAATATGAACAATTGGTTTTAAATTAAAACAGGTTCAGTTACTTAATTTAAATTCTCCATATTAATGATTCGAAAAAATTGCTGGCTTCATCAAATGTAATTTATTAAATTACCTGCAATCAGAATACTTATGCGTACTAAATAACTTAAATGTTAATCAACCTAATAATATATATGTATAATATATAAATCAACATAATAACCTTGTTCTTTTGTGCATAAAATCATAACAAAAATTTACAAAAAGCTATCAATTTTAGTTAGGTAATCTGAAAATGAGATTATTCTCACAGGATGCTCAATATTTTATTTATAGCTCAAAGAATTAGTCCACTAAAATTTATTTTTAAGAATGACTATAAGGGCCACTGTGGTTATGCAGCATAATTAAATGGAAATTGAAATAAGATTTTTGCTATTGAAATGTCATTAAGAAAATCTTTTAACATAAATCTAATAATATAAATTTATATTTATAAGGATAAGGATAAGGATATGTTTATACATATCCTTATGTTGAATGACCTACAACAGTTGGTTTATGTGAGAAACTTGATTCTATAATTCAAGCACATTTCTTTGGAACTACATAAAACAAAAATGAATACATGTTTAATTTTGTCAATGACAGATGACAGATTACTTTTCATTTTCTATACCTGCCTGTGTCATGATATCTGTGATATTCTTCTCCAGCTCATCAACCCTGGTGCCCATTTCATCTATTCTGTTGATGATCTGGTCAGACATGCTCTGAAATTTATCCTGCATGTTCTGAAGCAGGGATTGAACCTATGGAAATTAAAATGGGTTTAGGTTGCTGGCTATGTTTTGATCATAATATCACTTTTTCGTGACTAGGGGACCATCCAGAAATTACATCACAGAAATTTCATGCTTTTTTGACCTGTCTCTCCCCAGTCCTTGTCACAGATAATCACATTTCTGCACCCCACCCCCACCTACTACATAATAACAATACATATTTTGTAATTTCTTGCCTATTAAAATGAATGTGGATTAAGCACAGCAGATCTGTAACGAGATATATTTGGCATTGCATGCACTCTACCTACCCCGTAAGGGACCTGGCATGAGTGGCAAGGCATGTGAATGCCTTCAAGAACTTTCTCTGGAACTTTTAGACATGCAGGTTTCAGCACAATATTTTTCTTTACTGTAAAGCACGTGATAATTAGTAGCTACTAGTACTTTGTTAGTACAAAAGATGGTGTTTCATGAATCAGGGTGATTTTTTTTAAAACTGAAGTGATAGCAATAAAACTAAATGTTACTCAGAGTTATGCAAATTTTTTATGTATTAAATGTGTTCATTGGTTTTGTAATTTTTTCATCTTGCAACATTCAAATTGCAAGACAAAAATTCAAAAAATGCTGGAAATGTAATCTGTTAGCCATCTGTATATTTCATAACCTGACTTTTTCTTAATATAATCAATATACAAAAACAACTCTTCAGATTTATTATCTACTAGCTTCCGTCAGCGACTTCGCCCGCGTGGAATAGTTACTTTTAGTTATAGTGAGCTAACCTAAAAAGATAGATATATGCTGTCGTGGGATATTTTTTATATACTTTTAAGGAGAACATTTCCGTCATACATCATTTCTG
>DWPP01000840.1:0-10005 GCA_018251735.1 Eantis mithridates tamenund
TTCATCGTCCACAACAAGTTTCAATTTGATGCAGCTCAGGACGGCGGTCCATACATTCATGAGCATTGTCCTTTCCTAATGATATAATCTAAAATTAAAGTCTACGTTGAAGTAACATAATTTTTCTTTATTTTTTTACTATTCATTTTATATTTTAGAACCAAAGGATTTAAATAATAAAGATAATAACTTTTAGGTTCATAATTAGGTAAGTGATTCAAGTATTATGTACCTTATTATGTTAAATAAACGTAAAATAAACATAAAAAGGAAGAAGTACACTGAAACATTGAAAATGCAGACATTTTAATTAAAAAAAACACAGTCAATAACATGTCACTAAGAGGTAGCCTTCGATATAAAAACAACACCACCTGTCCATTAACGTAACTGTTAGTCATAAAAGTGCAAGTGTTCACAATCTCCTTTTATAGAAGATGGAAAATCAGTAGAGATAATAATCTACAAAACAAAATTCTTTGCGCCTGAGGCGTGGGCGCTAGCTCATGGCTATACGTTGTCTAGTAGCGTAGGTTGTGGTAAGCTGATAGGTCCTAAAGCTGAAATGATGCGTTTAAGGATTTTTCGATATCTTCTAAGGATAAAGAAATTTCAAAATCGTACACAATTTGTAAGCTATCTCGTAATAACCTTCATTGGGCATAATAATAACCTGTGTTGATAAAAAATACATATAAATAAATAACACTTCACAATCATAGTTCGACAATTGTATACGCTTTTCTGGGTACCATAGACATATACAAAGACAAAAACACATACTTTTTGACTAGAAATAGAAATTTTTACTCTAGATTTTTACTCTAGTTAGACTAGAGAATTTTTACTAGAGATCCAAAGTGGCCAAAATTCCACCGTAATTTAAAGATTCCAAAATAAATGTAGAATAAACCATGAACAAAGGAGTATATGTAAAACGTAGTGGTTTGAAAGTAACGACATAGGGCATACTATTATGTATTCGTTACCACAGCAATTAGTGCTCGTTTCTAACACTACTATCGTTACTACCGTTATCGTTATGTAACTTTGATACCTCATTACATTTCATATTAAAATATATCGAGAGCGATTTTCTAATATTTAAAATTTTGACAGTAAAAATATGATAAATATCACAATAAAATTCATATTCTCATCATGTATAATAATAGAAGTAGAATTTTAATATTCTAAAATTATTTATCAACAATAAAATTAACATTGAAACATTCTAGCAAAAAAAATAGCTTTACATAATATGAAGTGTAACAAAAAAATTAACGAAATATATTTTAATCAACACTAAGTAAATTTATTAACAAAAAAGAAGCGTGACAAGAAACGACTTTTATTTTCCCAAATCAAACTACCTATATCTAAACATTTGATTTGGGAAAATAAAAGTAGTTTCTTGTCACGCTTCTTTGTGCTAATTAATTTATGTAAATACTTGCATACAACTTATATGAAAGAAAATGAGATATAACTTGTAAACAAACATAGTTCTTTGTAACGTACGTTTTTTAATTCACCGCATAAACGCGAGCATGTGTAAAACAGAGAACCAATATACGTTTTCAATACTGTCATCATCGGTACTTGCGTTACTTGAAATAGTATGAAAAATGCTAGCGACGGAGACGTGAATAACGTTTTGGTAATAGGTGGCGCATTAGTTACTCAGTACCAAATGCTGTATGCTACAACTCTGGTAATAAGTAATCTCTTTTCAGTTTGAATTTAAACATGAAAATGTCAGATTTCATTGTCTTTTTATTTATTTCTAATGCATATTATATTAAAACATTTGCTTTCACGCGTAGTTGTCATTAAAAGGTATTAATATACGTATAAAATATCTGCTTCACGTATTTATATTATGATAATTCTATTTTTTTGATTATATTGAAATCGAACCCAGGATTCTTAGAAAGGCAATCTGTTACGGTAACCACTAGATTATAGGGGTGTAGGTACAGCAGTAACAGCACGGATGCATCAGAATTAATGACAATTTTGTTGCTGTTTCTGTTGAAATCATGTATTTTGTTTGGTATAATTTATTCCTCAAGAATGCAAAAACTGTTTCGATCGGAGATAAAATTTAGTTTGACATTCGAATCGATTTAATAAATGCTACAAAATAATTTAACGGAGGCTGCAACCTTCTGTCACCTTTGCGCCTTAGTCAATGTGACAAGTGTTTATGTGTGTGTCCTAAATTCATTTATTTACAGAATTTAAAAACTCTCAATTGAATTTAAATTACATGTTCACGTCATTAATAGCTTCGTAGATATAACATTTGATAAATATTCAAGAAAAATAATTTAACCCTGTATTGATGGAAATAATTATTTTCCATCCATGACGGGGTTCAATATGAATAAAATAATATGTAAAATATTGTTCAACTCAACAAAACCTCAACTAAATCACTTTCTTACTACTGACCAATATTCCAATCATCTATTTTATTTGAAAAAGCGACATATCTTTAGAAAAATAAATCGTAGGAATAATTCTATAAAACGAGGTTGAAGCATTCCCCTTTATGATTTCGTTCGGAAAAATGCGTAAAAACATTATATTTTACTAGTGACGGGGTTCCCTCGAAAAATATAAAAATAAGATATTAAAGGTTGTTTTCAAAACTTAGTGCTAACTGTAAAAATCATAGCATGTTTCTAAAAAAAAGTTGGGTGGTAAAATTTTCGTTGGTATAGTATGGATCTATGTTAAAATTAAATGTTCCGCGTGTCTTTACATCATATTAATTTGTATGTTAAAATATTAAGAACTGAGAATAGGAGAAAATAAAAATTTATAAAAGGCTCGTAGCACAAATTTCAGGCGCGTTCGATACTTTCATGCGATTTTGTGCTTTTGAAATACGCTCGGTATTTAATTACATGTATTTATTATTTATTCTGTATTTAATAGTATAAAAATAAATAATCAGCGAGGTGGCCGTTATTCTTTCTATATTTAACGCATTTTCACTAACAACAGTAGATCAGCGTGATGGAGTAAGCTCCAAATCCAATTTAGTTCTGGGAGGAGACCCATATCTAGCAGTAATTAAACTAATTAAAGTCGTTGAAGGTCCAATATTACCTTCAATAGCTCGAAAACAAGTTTGATCAAGTATTCTACTCGATAAAACTAATTTATCAATGAAATATAATTTTTTAGTTTGATAAATGTGACAATGACATATTTGATGAAAATATAATTAAAAGATCAATAATTTATCGATTCTTAATTACTATTGCTCATCAATAATATCGCAGACCTTAATAATTATAAAATTATAAAGCTATTAGGCGAAGCCATCAAAATTGGTCATTTTAATTTCGCATTTGAATTTTTTCTAATTTATCATTTGAATTAAAAAAAAAAAAAAAAAAGAACATACTAACAGGATACTAACTATCTATTAGCACATGGAAGTAACCATGCGTTAAAACTCATTTCCCACAATAGAGTATTTCAGTGTATAGCAGTAAATAAGTTAACTGAAAGTAATATCTTTATTA
This sequence comes from Eantis mithridates tamenund, assembly GCA_018251735.1. Taxonomy (NCBI): domain Eukaryota; kingdom Metazoa; phylum Arthropoda; class Insecta; order Lepidoptera; family Hesperiidae; genus Eantis; species Eantis mithridates. Next base: position 3,543 of record DWPP01000840.1, read on the forward strand.
CTGTACTGAAAAATAAATATTTCTTTCCTAACAATTTAACAGATATGTATGCATTTGATTTTTTGTACTATAATGATTGTAACGTTTTTGATTAATAGTTGCAACATTATAAATTTATTAAAATATTAATAACAATAATTTTAATATAAAACATGTAATTTTATTTAGTGGGCAAATAAATGACAAAAATTAAAATTTGATTTGTGCCATCACTCGTCTATTTCATTTCTTTTAACCTAGATACTAAAAAGGTATGCTCCTTTGCATTGTTAACAAAAAAGGAAATAAACAGTATCATCGTTTAGGAGGAATCCATGACCTCAACCTTATTAAATAAGCTCACTACTAACCAGCTCAGCTGTATTGCTAAATCTTTCAGGGGATACCCTCGGCTTTTTGACTAATCATAAGACTTTGGTCCGTTACACTGATCGGTATTTAATGGTATCGAAATCGATAGTCCTAGACTATAAATTATAAACATAATTATTATGCACTAGCTGTTCCAGCAACTTCGTTCGCGCAGAAGACCGTAATTTATTACCGTAAACCCTGATCCCATGGGAATCCAAGAATAAAAAGTAGACTATAAATTGATGTATAACTTCATATATCTTCTAGTATAACAGCACTAACAAACAAAATTTACAAGTTTTACCCACTGGGTGTCAAAAATTAAAAGTGTTTATTTTTTATTTTTAACGCTCGCGCACAGCATTAGACCAGCAGATTCTTATGAAATTTTATGTGGCTCCAAGAATCTGTCTTAATTTTTTTAGTACAAAAATTTCTATTGTATTTTTTTTATGATTCGGTGTTAAAAATACAAACAACCCCAAATTTTTGACGTTCTACCACCTACACCCATTTTTTAATAGCGATAATTATATTTTAACAATATTCTACTCTCGGCTGTATAAAGACTATATAAGGCATAACAACCTTCGTAGGGTCAGCTAGTTTTATATAAGACGACAATTGCAAGCGCATTTCCTTGCTTCTAAGGTCACATAGTTTATCCCGGTCTTTATCGAGAGGGTAAATTAATTCGCAATGGAGCAGCGTGGTGTAATCATTTTTAAGAGTATTATTAAAACCCCTCATGGCAAACATAGCTATGGCCACATATATCTCTTCTTAAAACGTATTTAGAGCTGATGTAATATTTGCTGACAATTTTTTACGCGTCATTCACTACCATATTGTAATTAGAAATAATGAAATTAACAACTTCGTAGTATCAGCTACATGTGAATTAAAGTGTATTTAGAAATGATTACAAATACTATCCAAATATCCTATTATACAGTTTTTGTTGCTAAATTCCACCTTCTCGTTAATTAATGTGTGCAATATATTGTAATCAAACGTTAAACGGTAATGAAGATAAGAAGGGAATGCTAGTAATTTATTTGTTTACACTAAGAATATTCAAGTACATTATTATATTTCAAGTACACTAATGTATTTACATACAAGTATTAAATTATGCTCTTAATAGCTAGCCACAATGTTACGTAGAGTCGAGGTAAATTGCAGTCACTAGAAATAAATGCAATAATAAAATCTGCATAGTAAAACTGAAGTGAATCTTCACTGTATGACGTACACCACAAAAGTACAAAGAAATGACTATTACTTCTTGTACCTGTGCATTTCTATGTAAACACATTGGAAAGCATTGAATTTAAATAATCAGGACCAAAATAACGATTACACTAATTGCTTACCAAAATTATTCATTACTCGTCACTTTTATTTTGATAAAAAGTAGAAAGAGAACAATAATAGATAGTAGGAATAGTATTAGTATTTGAATTAAAGCAAGTTCAAGATATTTTATTCAAGTTTTATGTATCGTTGATTCGCTACAATTTTTAGATACGAGTTTTTTACGATTCATAGGTATCAATTCTCTTTATGTTCTACGTTCTACCTACAATTGGAGCTTACTCCATCTCCATCGCGTATTGATGAAGAAGCGGAAAGAAAGACAGTGATCACTTAATAACAACAACAATCTACAGAATAACGTTGTTCTTCGAAGAACGGGAATGCATTTGAAATTTGCTAGTAGCAGTCACCCATCTAAGAATCGACCCCAGCTTACATTGCTTAATTTTGTAGATCATTTGCAACCTACGAGGAACATACGACACTTCTTTGTTACACTATAAAGTTATTTCTACTCTTATATAATGATTAAATATAATAATAATAATGATTAATTATGTTATGTAATTAATAATGATATTATAGAGTAGAAATAACTTGATAAAAACTAATTTAAAATGTGCCAATAAATCTAAACTCGTCTCGTCCTTCTCGTCGCAAGGATTTTCACGGAATCCTAGTCTTAATTACATTTCTGATACATCCGCATTCCGCTGATAGATCCGGAAATTTAATCTGGTTATCATTTTAATTTCCTAAATTATCATAAATTTTATAGTAGCAATAGCATTGCCGCAACTAATTGACCGTGAAAAAACACTTAATTTTAATATTATTTAGTTGGTCTGGACTGAGAGTCCATGAAAGTATATATTAATTAGCTTAGTATATATTAATTACTAAATTCATATATTTAGTAATTATAAAAGATAATAGCTATAAATTTAAAAGCTATAATTATTAGTAAGTAAGTAGCAGATTAGTGCGACTTCGTCCGTGTAGGAAATTGATAAAATAACTAAACGTTCTACGTACAAGTATGTATTTACAGTCAGTAAATCACCAATTAAATTAATCGGTTTGCGAAAAATGACATAAAAACCGTTTCTTAAAAATGTTAGAGAAAAATATTTTTTTTATTTATTTATTTTTATAATTGTAGTCCTAATCTCTTACTCGCAGTTATTCAGCTTTTACTTCCAATCATGAAAATCGGTCTAAACGTTTGAATATTTAAAATTATACAGATCTAACGTAGATATCTATATAAGCAGGTGAATAGAATTATCATTTAAGCTCTCTTGTTATGGGGCCAAAACCATTAACGCTTTTGTAACATGTAGTTTACAAGTATAAATAGAGGGATTTAAAATTCGTATACCATTTTGAAGCTAGTTTGTAAGGTAGGTAACTTGTAGGTGGAAAAGGCTCTGACTAAATGTCTAAATCATTTAATTATCTTATTTGCTTCCATTATCCTAAGTGAAGTCCCCTTGGTACGTAATTAATTACTGCTATAAAACTACAACAAAACGGTTATTTCATTATAACTAATTTCCAAATATCATATGTTATTACATATGTTTAAAACATTTTAATTAAATGTAGTAGTATTATTAGAAGTGGATTTAGTGTATATCCAAAAGATTGTTTCAGCTTTTTACTGTTTTTTGTTTACATCTTATTCTAAGGTTTGTAAGGTTTTTATTGTACCCTTTATTGTAAGGTTTGTATTGTAAACCAAACTTCTTACATTTTATCTAGAATAAGGATAAGTTTATTTTAATCAATAAAATTAATGGACTTTTATTATTCAAAAGTATAGAAGTCCACCTCTAATCCTTTATCTATATCTACACTAATATTATAAAGCTGAAGAATTTGTTTGTTTGTTTACTTGAACGCGCTAATCTCAGGAACTACTGGTCCGATCATCACGCTAAGATCAATAAGTACTTATTAAGAATAATTTAAATAACAAATTAATTAATATAATTATTTAATTTAGAAATGGGTTGCTGATGAAGAATAATTTAAAATCGGGGGATTTTTTAACACGTGGAAGTCGCGGGCTGATTCTAGTTATTATTATATGCGCAGCCGAAACTACTGAAACCTGAAATTTGTTATAAATGTTTCTTGCAGAGTGTAGGGGAGCACTAAGAAAGGATTTTTTGGAAATTCCAACCCCAAGGGGGTGATCTGAATGAAAAAGTTTTATATGAAAGTTCTACACGATTGCAGTCAGTAACTTGAAAATTTCTGTTTCAGTTGTTTATTACTAATTAATGAATCTTTAGAAGTGCTTTGTTTTTTTTTAATAAACCCTTAACGCTTTTAAAGGGGGGAGAAGCCACGAGCAGAAGCTAGTCTACGTATACTATATGAATCTTAGTAAGAATTTAATGTGCAGTAAAGAGAATATCAAACGATAAACTAAGAAGTCAATAATAAATATACAATAATTACTTGAAGTGAAAGGGTCAAAGTATAGATAAATTAAATAAAGAGTGAATTTAATACATACTCTGTAACGAATTCTGTTGCATTCTTCTCCTCGCCGTCTGGTGATAATATATTACACTTTAGAGCGACTTCATCTTCAGAAAAAACTTTATTGAAGTAGTTGTTGTCATTCGTCGCAGATTCTTCAAATATTAAACTGTCTGGTGATACGTATTTATTTATTAACGCCTTAATAACATTGTGTATGTATGGGAATCTTGGTGCGTAAATCTTAAATCCTATATATTCATCGGAATCTCCAAGTTCTAAATGTTTGTAAGTTCCATCAAACGGCCAAACTCCTTGCGTGTAAATGTAAGTATATTTTCCTTCATCTCCAGGCACATACTTCCCTTCATCTAAAGGTCGATAGTATTTGCCATCATCATAGTTGTTCCTACGTTTATATTTTCCATCGTCATAAGGAGAACACCAAACAATAGCCCATAGCGAGACGAGCAGAATCTGGAATTATCATATTAAAGTATAAGTATATCTTTATTCTCTTTGCTCACCGATTTTTATTTATTGTACCAGGAAAGAAAATATAATAAGAATTACATTTATAAGCTAGATGCTAAATAAATCAACACTGAAACAGGTAAGATCATCCCTAAATCTCCAAGCTAGTACATGTAGAGCAAGGTGAAATATCCATACCATGTAACAATAACTAAACAATAATTCCCCTACTATTTCACATACCTAAAATATGGACTGCACTAAACCGTAACCGTAAACCTTTGATAAAACCTTTTTTCTCATTGTGCAAATAAATGTTTTTTGTCTATGTATTGTTTTCGGATATGTATCATTCGTATAACCCGTATATCTACATCCCATACGTCCAACCCGGAACCTATGAAGGAACACCTCGTAGTGCTTGCGTTACTCAAGTCCAATTATTTTTTCATAATAAATGTCAATATATTTAAAAAATGCATGGAATTCATAAGAATTTTAATCACGAAAATATTAATGGTTTAAGAAAACCACAATAAATTTATTGTACCATAATACCTATTATCTAAAATAAACTTCTAAAATGATTTTATTTCCCTCTGCTCCAACGAATCTACGTACAGAGGAGGCCTGGACTCCACCATGATGCTCCACCACGAATCAACCCGCTTGTCGCACATTATAAATCACGTCTTGGGTTGCCATAGGCAAGCTTTAAATAACATAGATAACAGCATGAACAACGGGATAATTTGCCCTCGAAAACCATTCAGCAGGCACTGATTGAAGTTATGACCGAACCCAACTACCTATGCTAAATGCACTTCAACTGTTTAAACAATTTTGAAGTAACCATCTTTTATTAGTCAGTTTTTGTTGCCAGTTGAAAAAAGTTTCGTGTACTTGGTATTATGATCTTTTTTTTCAAAATCCAAGTAACCATTACCGTATCAAACTTAAACAACACTTACCAAAACAAAAACAAAAACAAATTGAAGAAGTAGTTAAAAAAAGCAATTTTTATATACGAATGAACATATCTAATCAATTTTAACTAACCGTTATAAATACGTTGTTAAAATACAGAACTAGACTAATGTAAACTAATATATAATATATTTAACCGAAGCAGAATTGATAAAGGTTCACTTGTATGAAACATTAAAAAATAGGTACTTACGAAGTTTCCAAATTGCTTCATTATATTAAAAATGTAGCCACAGCAACTAATTATTATTATAACAAAATGTTACTAATTATAGTTTTTTCACGCCTCGACCAGTACAAGTTTACTCCACAGGTTATGTTTTAGATCTGAAACTAGATCAGATAATCTGTCATAAGTAAGCAGTATTTTTGTTAGATAACAGCCAATATTCGTCAAAAAATATCTTATTCCTCATTGCCTTAATTAACATTTAAATGTATAATAAATTTTGTTCGAGACATACCAAAAGTGGATCAGAATCTTCAAATCAGGTGTGACGAGGTCAAGCACAAGAATTTGCATAGCTCATATTATATTGATTACAGCTCCTTAGCGACTATTTGCTACGACACTAATCACACACTTTTGCACAGCCTCTAATTTTATACATTACCGAACTTAGGTAACTTCGTAGCGTTTAACTTACGAGAGTTTCGGTAGTACTACAGAAAAATTATTTGCATAATTATATGAATTACATACTTAAGCCATGTATATATCTTTCATACCTTATAATGGAGATTTACTTAACTTACAGATAAAACCTTATACAATTTAAAGTTTACATAAAAACTTACTAGGATTTGCTTATATTTCCTTTACATCTGAGACATT